>FJOG01000005.1:1117658-1271367 GCA_900073065.1 Phialocephala subalpina
TATTGTCAAAATCGCCAACTTGCCTCCAATTTCTTCGCCAACTTCTCTGCAGCTCTGCCCTCTGCCCTCTTTTTCACAATCTCCATCCATCTTGCGGATCGTCCCCATTGGTCCTCATAAACCCAGTCCTCCTGATCCTTGGGCTTCTCGAATGATTTATGTCCACCTAAGTTCAGGACTTCCAACGACTCCAAACTAGAAACCACCTTCTCGACCACTTCATCGATGCGCTCGTCATCCGTCTTGCCCGTGTTGCCATATTGATCATCATCCCAAAGGTATTGTATCATATTCCACTTGTCATCCTCCATGTGCAAAGTCAGGACTCGAAGATGTGGGCAGGTATTCTTCAGGATTGTTGTAAAGAAGGGGAGCATCCGTCCAAACCCAAGGCCCTTGACATGTACTGTTACATTATCCAGCTCGTCATCGGGGTCCGGCTTGTGGAGGGTCTTCATGCACCCCTCGATCTGGATCTTGGTGAGCAAGGAGGTGTTCATTCGGCCAATGCGCCAGAAGAATGTGAGCATCGGATCTCTGGCCACGAGCTTCGGTCGAAATGCCCCCTTTGGCTTGCCGTCCTCGCCGATGATCTTGTAGAACATCCTATCCAAGTTATTTGAGATCTTGACTTGTGATTGTGGGCGTCCATTCTTGCTGTTTGGGTGACCTGGAATGTAGTCGGGGAAGTGGGAGAGTTCGTCATACTCGTGAACATGTTGTCCATCAAAGGGTCGACTAGATCCAGTAATGAACGCGAATGTGTTCTCACCATAGAGGATTTGCGAGCATTCTTCCAGTGCTTGCTTGTTGGCTCGCAATATTCCAAGCTCCAATCTTGGTAAGTCGACTTCAATTCGGTTGATGACCTGGGGTCCTGCTTCTCCGTTGTTGCCGCGGTGGACAACATCACATCCAACTTGGATTCCGAACTGATTATTAAATGTATAAGGAAGAGATTTTTGTCCACCAGCAATGAGTTCTCTTTGTGTGAATGTCGGCTCCGTTGGAATCGTGATCGTCACCGTCTGGTATCCATACCCATACCGGCCTCCGGGGAACTCTGGCTCGTAGTCGCCCCACCAACGCCCGTAGCTCCGAGAGCTCGAAGCTTTTTGGTGAAGTTCGTTCCATTGGTACTTGTATGTCTTCTCAGGATGCTCTTCAGAGACGTAATAATGACCCCCAGCTTTGCGACTAGAGATCCGCCACCAATGCACATATCCAGGCAGGATAGTACCACGGCGGCGTAACAGCAATCTCCAGATCATGTCGCGGATGTCTATTGTCAGTGGTTAGCTTGCTAAATTTAATATTTGGTCTTCGGGCTTGGCTTACCACGAGGGAGCTTGTTGAGAATGTTCTTTGCCTCGAGTTCTGTGCGAATAGCGGCTTCCTTCGCCTCACGCTCTTGGCGGATGATAGCTGCCTCCGCAGCTCGCGACTCCGCTGTCGACAAGAGAGCCTTGCGATAATCCATCTTGGTCAATGAAGAGGTGTTTATTTGTCCTGAGATTTGTGGGGAAGGTAAATGCGCAAAAATTGAAGGCGAGGAGGCAGAGAAGTTCCACCGACTTGTGCGTCCATAGAGGGGTAAAGACTTGAAAGTGGACCTCAGTTCTTTAAAAAGAGCAAGAAAGCGCAGGACAATTAGAGTTGTGAAAAGCGTTCTTGTATGGGATGTTGTCTAGGAAAGGGAACGCGCAAGATCTTTGGGTTGCGGATGGAGGTCTTGCGGTTACGTATTGTGGTTGAAGGGGGAAGTTGCAAGAAAGCGCATAAAATGAAATAGTGGCTCTTGTAGTTACATGCGATAGGGGAAGAAGAAGGAATAAGGTGCAAGATCGTTGGATTGTGGTGGGGGCTTTGGAGTTGCGTGTTGTATTTGTTGAAAGAATGGAAAGCTGGTCGAGAACCTGAACGACTATAAATATTGGCATGCGGTTGCGTTTTGCGGTTGCACTCACGTGGATTCTCAGCCTTGTCTACTATATAGTTCAACTTCAAGACGGCGAATGAGGGAAGTTGATGTTCGATTTAGTCTGGTTGTCCAGCCTCATTGACCAGCACTCCTCGATTGTGCGCGACGCTTTCAGCCTCTTCACGGCTATGAAATGTACTGTACTCCATTATTTCTATACCTCTTCGAGATATTTATTGAACTTGGAAACAATTTTACATTGTGCACTCTTGGAAAACGCAAGTGTTGAGGGCGCTATTTGGGGCATGGGCGGACATCTCAGCCGAGACTTGTTATCAGGGGAATGAAGCGGCAAAACTTGGATGGACAATGTCTGGCACAGCATGAAGAATGGAGTTTAAGGGTCATGGAATGGTAAGAAATTCAAGGACCTCATACTGCCTGATAAGCTGGTTTGAGTTGGTCGGTTCGCGAAGCCCAATGTCCTTGGCAACTAGCAGTTTCCTGTAATTTGAGATTCGAGAGAACAATACTCAAGTAGTGCCATGAATGCTTGTTTTATTTTATTCTAATACTTTGACCTTCACAAGAAGAATGGCCAAAAAGTCACTGCCCATTGCAAACTTATAGGTAAGCAAACTGGATGTCACTGGAAGCTTGCTAAAACAGAGCAAGTCTTCTACCCACCTGTATATTGTGTGAAACATCAGTTCAAGGTTTGGTCGGGATTATTGTGGAAGTAGGCTAACTTTCATAGAAAACAGAGGAAGATGCTTCACAAGGCACAATCTCGACTTTATATCATGCGGCGGGAACAATATCACTGACTGCATTTGCACACATCACAAGTCACTTTGCAGCAAGCAATGAGATATCATGAGATACAGAGGCACCTCCTTCTTCATTTTGATTATGTGCCTTCGAAGTAGCTAATGTCTTTCTGGCAATTGTTGACAAATGACAGTGACACGACGGCCATGTCGTTGAATGCTCAGAACGAAGTCACAATACCAAGTGGCAAACAAAGTAATCTCAGGAGATGATCATACATGACTACAAGGATCGCTAATTTATTATACTATTATACTATTCTACATATTATATTTATTAGAAGAATTGAGGTTCCCGCAAGCCCCCTTTCTCCTCAAGGTGTAGCTGATGGGAGACGGGGAAATAAGTTACACCATTCAACACCACCTCAACACATAATCATAATAATGAAAGGATGCATTTTAGCGCACCATTGATCCTGCTCAAAGACTCACTATCTTGCTGTTCCACACCGGAATGACAAGCGGAACAAGCTGCCCTCTTGGATCGCCCTTGGGCGTTTGGATCTGCAGTAGCGGGGCTCGCAACGTTCTCGAAATATAGTGATCAGGGCGCTGAAGAGCAGGGGTTAGTGCTCTGAGGAATACTAGCTTTACAGCGATGGAAGCCCGATGAACCCCAATGTCCAGCTACGAGTTACACTCTCGGACAAGAAGCAAAGGGCTAATTCTATATTAAAAATTGAAGATAGGTTACTATGTTATTACCTTTACAGAACCTGCCATATGAAGTAGATAATATCTGCGATACTCAAACAAGGAAGGTACTTTGCTTGTGGTGAAGCTAATTGTGGTGACAACCCCACTCTTTCA
Source organism: Phialocephala subalpina (assembly GCA_900073065.1). Lineage (NCBI taxonomy): Eukaryota > Fungi > Ascomycota > Leotiomycetes > Helotiales > Mollisiaceae > Phialocephala > Phialocephala subalpina. Next base: position 1,121,223 of record FJOG01000005.1, read on the forward strand.
ACGCGTCTCGAGCGCGTTTCGAATCGCGGCCCTCCATTCCTTCCTTCAATGTTCACCGATCCCCTCAACTCCCATCTTAACCCAAGACGACACCATTTAGAAGGTATGTCATCAACTCTGCTCTGAAGACTCATGCTAACCACGTTCAGCTTGGAGATAAAAGCTGCATAGCTACTTCGATTCGCGACTACCCGACTACCTGCCCTCTGCCCTCCGTTCCTCCCGAGCCATTATGCGTCTGCGAAGCCGCACAATCGGAGCAAGGGAAACATTTCACCCCTTCAAACGACTTCCTACCGAATTACGATGTATGATATGGCGGTTTTCAATCCAACCTCGCGTTGTCAAAGTACTGGAGAAGGAGACCTTGGGGGAGGATATAAACACACTCACCAATGGGGTGCCCAATGACCCATCCGTCGATGATGCAGATCGACTATCACTTCGATACAAGAGGCAGGTTTACTGGGAGGCCGTGCGTAGCGGCGAACGCTTGGAAGACGACGAAACATCCGAAGCTGAAAACAATCTCCTGGTCCGCTACTTCTCCTTCGCCAACACTATGCTTCCGCCAGCACTGTATGCTTGCCATGAATCTCGCGATGCGCTACTTCCGTTGTATCCATACTGCTTTGCGTCAGAAACGCATCCGGCGGGAGTACGATTCAATCTCGCGGTGGACACGCTCTACGTGGATATCGGCCTCGAAGAGAACTTCGTCAACTTCATGGCGAGCTTCGGTCCTATGGAGCTATCAAAGCTCAGAAATTTCGCCATCGCGGATGACTTAGGCTACGGCAACGAAGATGAATTCTGGCAAAGGGTGGGGAGCTTCGTGGATAAGTTGACTGACCTCAAAAACGTTCTCCTTCGCGATGTTGCCAATTGCCTGGATGCTATCTTCCAGGAGATGCGGTTACAGTCTAATCCTTACATGTTGCTATCCCCAGTGCAGGTAGTAGAAAAACTCTCTCTTAACAGGAAGGTTCAACTCGTGTACAAGATGATGGAAGACTGTTGTAATGTCATCTCCTACAATTGCATAGAGTTACGCGAAAAGTTTCCCCACGAACTATTGCGGCAACTCGGCTTCACAGAAGAGGAGCTTCCTCTTCCGAGTCCATATGGCGACCAAGCATGGCGCGACCAGGAATGGGTCACCGAGAATGCAACGGCTGTCTGGGGTTGGCGACATGTGCCTTATCCAGATGCTCTCCTCTGAAGACCGAGTCATGTAGTCAGGAACGTTTGGGAATCTTGTAATGCTTTGCAATGTTGTTTCCAACAGCATCCAGTGGATTTATATCATGTACAGTACATCAGAAAGCCGATTGCTTGGCTAGGCTTGAATTGGCGGCTGAATTGCCTCCGCATTAGTCGACACGTTTCCATTCTCTATGTAATCAGTCCTCTTGTTGCTATTCATATATATTGCCAACGTTCTTTAACCAGCATGCATGGCGATGTTTAGGTTGCATGACTCATGGATTTTCCAACTATTGCTCATTTCTTGCCCTGCAACCAATTTTGCACCCAACTACCATCTATCCTACTGACACTTCAGTGTCTCAGCATGGCATTCTTGGAGTGAGGGCTCGTCTCCGCCAGCCGAAAAGGGGGCGGGGTAATTTCCACTCGCTTGAGCTGAATTCCCCTGACTTTGCCGAGCCTTCCCTCGCAAGCTCCATAGACGCGGCCAGCATCGCGATTACTTTCTGTCTCCCTCATTGAAACACAGCTATTTGAAAAGCAAGCATATCACAGGCCAATGGTCCTTCGGATTTCCACTTTCATCGCAGCCATGGCCGCCATCGCCAGCACCGCATCCGCTCAGAACACCTGCGTCAAGCAAGCCAGCGGCGTAAATCAATACATCATCACAATTGACAGAAGCAACCAAGATATCTCCAGCATCTGTGGTGGGCTTTGGGATAACTTGAAGAAATTCTTAGCGTGTTCAGCAAGCGACCCACCTTGTGGCGCTGTTAAACAAGTGAACGTGCTTCAAGGGATCTTCATTGCCCGTCTAGCTACAACACTGGGATGGTTGAGGCTGCGTGGTGGGATCCTACAAAAAACGAGTATAATTCCATCTCTTGCTAAATGTTGACATTAGAGCTAAGATAAGAAGCTTGAGAGACAGCTAGGTTTATGTTAGATCAATGACATGGACTGGAACTTGGAAGGACTGGCGTGGAGTCTACTCTCTTCTTTTTGGGGGCATCGCTTACTTTGGAGGCTTGGAGTATCGATGAAATTCCGAGTTGCCACTTTTGTACTCCTGGTTAGGTCACGTATAGACTCATGTGAATGTACTCTGGAGGATGGAGAATTGTTCACTTTTGAAGTGATTCGAACTTTCGAGGCGTTAATGACTCCAGATTTGATTGCGGATATAATGCTACTACAATATCATTATATCCAGATCTTCAACAAAGACCGGCATACTAAGTGGCTAGAAGACTCTCACACCTCACAGCACCAGACAGCACCATACAATAATCACCCACCCAATACGCCATTGTCCCGAGTCTCCAGATCTCCCACATAATGTTCTTGAAGATCATCCTCTTCCTAGGAATCTACTTTACTCTTCTCATTATTTTCTTCTACCTTACGGGCCCACGCCTACGTGACCAACGCCGCCATTGGTAGTAAGCGGAAGATACATATTGTCGAGCTCCAGAGGCTGAAGGGAGGACGAACAGTATCATCGCAGCTGGGGCTGATATTGGCGAAATAGGAAAGTTTTCTTGGTCAAAGTCAGCCGTAGGACTGCATTAGGAGTGAGAAAGTCACCCTCTGGAGACAAGGTCTGGACCTCGTTGACATGTGGCTTTGATAGTTTTCGGATGCAGAGAAACAGAGTGTTGGGGGTTCGATGGTCTATTTCATGAAGAATAACGGAATAACGCAACTGCAATTTGAGACCAATGCTGAGCTCGTTTCTTCCCGTCGGTGCTCTCTCTTTTGTCCTCTATGCTTGCGTTTTGCAAGTGAAATGACTCTCATAATTGACTTTCGGTGCTGTTGGGCATGGAGCTCTCTACTAAAATCTACAGCTTGTCAGTGTGGAAGCCACTTTCCTGATTAAAGGCATAGACAGATACATAATCTCTGATTTTAGGTCTGGTACCTCCCATTTATTCATACTCTCGTCGAGGGAAGCACTTTAGTATTCACAAAGTGAATATGGCTGTAATTGAATGTAAGATTATGAATAACACGACCGCTTCTCTATTAAAAGGGGAGGAAAATTTGCTTGATGCTTGAACTCCTCCTTCCTGCTTCTAGGAGACATCAAACCATATCCTCTCTTCACTATCTTAAAACTTCTCATCTGAAAACCAAAGGGAACAATAATCATGTGGCATTATCAACCAATCTAGGAGACTTTCCCTGCTTTCGACCAGCTTTACGTCGCACATAATCCCTGGGGACGACCATTAGACGCCCGATTTGCAGCCCGATGGGGTCAATTTAGACGCGGTGGAGTCTTGACAGGAAACATGATGGATCATTCGCTCTTCCTGCAGGCGCTTCGCCATTCTTGTGAAAACTGTATGCATGGCTTTGAGTCCTTTTAGTCCGTCAACGATTCTTGTTTCAGATGTTGTGAGGAAAGGAAGCTCGCGTAACTTGTCTGCCGTAGGTGGAGGAGAGACTCATGAGTTGGTGAAGTGGTGAGGGCAAAAGGAATGGTATTGATGTCTAATTGCCCCTCTTAGCTAATTGAGAATGTCTCCCTAATAAGGTGCTCTCACCGGCTCATCCTGATTAGGCCAGAATGCCTAGTGAAGCAATGCGTAACCGATGATGTGGTTTCATGCCAACATACGACGCTTTTCCCCGTGCATCTCCACCGACTACGAGTCCTCAACTGACAAGACTAGCATGTATGACAGTCTGACAAATGTAACATCCATAGGAAAGGCTTCCTGAAGTTTCGAGTAAGTCTTTGCTCGCTTTTTCTAAAGTCCTATGCCACTTGGCGACTTATTCATAAATTTGATTTGTTTAAACGAAGTCAGCACAGCAGAGTCGGTTCTTGAATTGTTTTTCGAGGAGCGTCGAGCTTTGCAATGTGCGCTAGGAGCTAGCCATAACTCGGCAGAAACACTTTCATATAGATTTAGAATGCTACAAGAATTAACGACTTCATTTCATCGCGATACCCCTTTCTCTACTCCAATAATTTCGACATAAAAACTTCGCTGAACACCGAGGGATCTGTACATTTCCATCAAAACAACGATTTTTCAATGTTAATACAGCTTTACTCGTTAGCAGCAAAGCAAAACTGTCTTGCCCTTCGCTATTCGCAGGGCTTGTACTTTTATCGTTGTCTTCTTCTCCTTATTTCTGCGTCCTCATCACTTTCATCGTCGTCAGATCTTGCTTCCTCTCCCTCATCATCGTCGTCAACATCGCCGTCGTTCTCGTCGTCACGTCAGGCTGTTCATCTTCATCCTCATCTACTCCTTCTCCCTCCTCCTGCCCCTACCCTTCGACATCGCTGTTGTTGTTCTCTGCGTCGTCTACTTCGTCTGCCTCGTTTCCAGTGTGGGAAAGGATTACTCAATTATTTGAATAATTATTGAATAATATTGAGCATTATTCAATATAATAAGAGTAACGAGTTTATGACTAAGCTATTGAATAGAATAGAATAAAATAATTAATAATTATTCAACGTTATTGAATAACCACGTGACTTTTGCATATAATATTATATAGAATTTAAATACAATAATAAACCCAAAACCTTTCTATTCCATATGCTAAAAACCAAAGAGATCTATGATTTAAATCAAAAGAAAACCTAGAAACTACTTTTCTTCGATATAAAACAAATTCTTAAGATCTTTTCCCCAGATTTGGTTCTTAGACTAACTATGCACGTGCAAGTGCACGTGATACGGCCGTTAGCTTAGTTAGAGTGTTTTACTTGTTTTAAGGGTTTTCTCTACCTACGCTCTTTCTTCCCTGTCTTGTATTCTAAGAACAAATACGCTAGATTGAATAGAAGATATTACTCTTTAAGCATTTTCGCGTATTTAGCTAATTAGGTAGAGTTACTTTTAGCACGTGATTTTATTCAATAACTTATTGAATAATAATGATTATTATTGAATAGAATAAGAGTAACACGTGAGTTACTCATGAATAGAATAACTTAACTCATTTTCGTTATTGAGTATTATTGAATTTCCCACACTGCTACGCTCTTTCTTCCCTGTCTTGTATTCTAAGAACAAATACGCTAGATTGAATAGAAGATATTACTCTTTAAGCATTTTCGCGTATTTAGCTAATTAGGTAGAGTTACTTTTAGCACGTGATTTTATTCAATAACTTATTGAATAATAATGATTATTATTGAATAGAATAAGAGTAACACGTGAGTTACTCATGAATAGAATAACTTAACTCATTTTCGTTATTGAGTATTATTGAATTTCCCACACTGTGGAGAAGGAAGAAGCATGAGTGCGCGAATTTATAGATTTTGAAACAGACCTTATGATTGTGAATCATCGAGGCGAGATGATGTGAAATAGCATGCGGGAGGAGAATTGATTAGAAGTACGTTACCATCAGCTTGAATAAGGAGAAAAGGGTCAATATGTAGACCTTGAGTCACGTCAACCTAGATTGAGAAGTACAAATTGGTCAACAAACAACAACAGAACAGAATCAACGATCGCGTGCTGGACATCGACATAGAATAAGGCCTGATGCTTGTGAAGATGCTGCTTCCGAGCACTTGATCTGGAGTAGCCGATTATGAGTGTGCAGCACATCTGAGAACTTCTCATATGATTCAAACGAATGGCTTTTGCATGTCCTAATGCCTCCATATATACAATTTGATTTCCTGGCATGTGCAACGGCCCTCATGTAGAGCTTCTCCGTTTCCATATATACAGCCACATCGACCACCAAAGGAGGAGGACCCTGCCCTTGCTCTTGGTCATGTCTAAGACCTAGTTCAGGCACTGAGAATACCAAGCATTCGAGTACGTGCAAGTACCGACAGCACAAGTTGTGGCGCCCGTCCAGCCAGTACCACCACACTGCCCATAAAGCGGGGCACCAGACGCCGCCGCGCTCGTCGAAGAAACCTTCGTGCTCGTCGAGCTCACTTTCGTTGAACTCGTACTACTGCTCACCTTCGAGCTCGAACTACTCGACCCACCACCAGTTGTCCCATCAGGATTCAAACTCGAAATCCCACTCTTAACCAACGTCGTCGGCAACAACGGCTGAATTTCATCTAACCAAACCGTCGTATACATCCCAGGGCTCCCATCTGACGCCGTGGATCCAGGTTCCAAACTTCCCCATTGTTGAGAGTCTGCACAACATGCTGAATAACTTCCCCAGAGGGGACCTGCAGCCCAAGCGGTCCAGCCGATGTAGACGTCATTAGCAGCCATGTAGTTAACCATGTCGGTGATGTAAGAGTCGCATTGGGTGCCATTGGCGGCGCCGAATTCGGTGATCATGGCTTTGAAGCCATATTGTTGGAGCCAAGCGGTCAGGGGGGCGAGGTTGGTTGCTGCCGCTTGGGCGCAGACGGAGTGGGAGCCAGAGAAGTCGGTGTCGAGGTACTCGTGGATATCGAATGCTGGGGCAAAAATTAGGGGATATGAATGGAGTTGGAGAGAGATGCGTACCAGTGTTGTTGATCGGATCGGTGATCTCATACATCACAGCACTGGAAGCTGGGGAGTTTCCAGAGTAGTCTTGGGTCCAGGAATGACCACCTGTGTAACCATTGCCAGGGGCGAGAATGCTGGCGTCTTGGTAAGCAAGATATTTTTGAGATTCCATGGGAGCTCACAGTTGATTGGCCCCGACTGCACGGATTGCAGTAATGGCAGCTTGGTCGTTGGCGAGGATTAGGTTGGTGTCCATGTCATGGGGCTACATTTCGTCAGCTCCAGCTCAAGATCTTGACTTCAGCAGCATACCTCGTTCATGAGCCCAAAGATGACTTTTTCATTGGACTTAAATCTTCCAGCGAGTGTAGCCCAGAAGGTAGCGAATTGAGCAGTGGTAGCTGCCTTGAGATCGGTGGTATCACCAATGATACTCCCAGTTGTTGGCTGCTGGGAAGGATTGTTATATCTCATGTAGTTGTGGGGATCCAAGATGCAGTATGCTCCCTTCGTGACTGTGATGTAATTCACCGCGTCTGCGAACTCTTGATAGTACTGCCGATCTGTCAGAAATAGCTTGCAAGTCGCAGCCCATAGCACCCACAGTCTCGTTGAACGTTGAGCCAAGTCCCGTGGCCAGAGGGCACATGCGCTCCAGCAAGAAGGCAACTCGGAAAAGATTGATCTAGGTGTGTCAGCAGAGGTTCCCGTCGTCTTTCAGGCAGAGACCTACCTTGTTCTGGTCAACATAGACATCGATAGCAGCTTCATTGATGAATTGGTAGTCAACTCCGAAGCGTCCTGGGAGTCCAGTGCCGACAGTTGCCGTGCTGCCTGTTGTGGGTCAGTATACAAAACACTTTACTTTCAAGAGCCTCACGCACTGTACACGCCAAATTCTCCACCACTTTCGGCGACACCTGCATAATAGATAGTAGCCGAAGCTTTGATAGCAAGCAGCGTCCCTGCCGCGAGGCTTTTGAGAAACATTTTGAAAACTTGAATTAATTAAAAAGCCTACTTGAAGTTTCAAGAGCAAGGAATCGTAGGGAAACACCCAGATATATGCAAAAGAACTATCACCTGTTGTCTACAGTGTCATTGAAATTTCAGCTAAAGAAAGTTAGATATACAGGGCGGGGAACCAGTCCTCGGATTAATTTTTAATCTCGACTCGGCTGCCCTTCCGAGAGCGCGAAATAAAATGTGTGCCTGCATGCCCGCTCGCAAAATATGAGATCTGGACAGGGGGTTCATTTAAAGTGTGGAGAGATCTGGGGGAGCAGCGGCCCGGCGGCTCTAGATAATCCGTCGAAATCTGCCGGACGACCTCCTCCGCCGAGACCTTCGGCACCTGAACGAGGAGAAATCTTGCTAGACCTAGATCCTAATAGATCTAGTGTTGTGGCAAGCATCGTCGCTTGCATTGGAAAGTCATCTCAGGGCCGCCGGAAGCTTCAATGAACATCCTAGAAGGAGAAACATCTCGCCAAACCCCGCAGATTGAAGGACCAAGCTTCCGAGCGACCACTGATATTTCCCCTCGTCCGAATCATGACAACTTTGTCGAGAGGATGGTACGATTGGGCAGGACTTCGGAAGTTTATTCCTCAAAAGGACCATATTTTCGGCCGATATCAATCATCGGTCTTCGCTACTCAAGCATTGTGAAAGAAGTTTGTTTCTCCCTCACCACAGAAATGCCAAACTTTGGACAAGAAAGTAACGTGCTCGAACATGCAAACGAGGCCGACAAAGCTCCTATGAATCATGAAGACCAATTTTGGCCCCATGGAGCAACCGCAGATGGCATACACGATGCGAACTGACGCAAGACTCAGAGGTATGCATTGGCAAAGCAACAAGCAATGCTATATTTTGCATTGTAGGACTAAAGATGTCCGCGACAGATGCTGTTATCAGTCGTTAGGGGGGTACCGGACCTATGTTTTGATCGATTTGAACTTGTTCGCTGCATCAACCAACGCCTGCTCAATGCTAGTCTCATGAGCGCTGTGGCCAGAATCACCTAAGATCTTGTACTCGACGCCTATGTTGCTTGTTCCTCCAAGGGCCTGGTATAGATCCCAACTTGTCTTGGCGGGGCACACGACATCGTAGCGACCTTGGATAATTACAATCGGGAGGTGCTTGATCTTATGGGCTTCTTCGATCAGTTGGCCGTCTTTCATCCAGCCACCATTGACGAAGAAGTGGCATTCGATTCGTGCGAAAGCAAGCGCCCACTTTGGATCCTCTGCTTTCTCGATATATTTCGGGTCCACGATGAGTTTGCTCGTTGCAGTCTCCCATCGGCTCCAAGCACCAGCGCTACAGACCGAGTCAGCATGTATACAAAAGGCAATGGTGCAGACCCCACCATTTCAGCTTCTCCTCTTCATTATCCCCCGTCAATCGCTTGTAATAGGCTTGCATCATATCGCCTCGTTCCTCAGCTGGTATGGCAGCTTTGTACGCGTCGAAGAAGTCGGGAAATAGCATGTCGGCACCTCCCTGGTAAAACCACAGCAATTCCTCTCTTCTCAGTGTGAAGATTCCTCGCAATATCAAGCCTAGACATCTCTCGGGGTGCTTCTCGGCGTATGCTAACGACAGGGTCGATCCCCAGGAGCCACCAAATACTATCCACTTCTCAATCTTGAGATGTTCTCTCAGAGCTTCGATGTCTGCCACCAGATGCCACGTGGTGTTGTCTTCGAGAGACGCGTGTGGTGTTGACTTTCCAGAACCTCTTTGATCGAAGAGAATGCTGCGATAATGCGAAGGATCAAAGTACTGTCTAAAGTCTTTGATCAGCAATTGGTTCTCTACTGGATCGTCATGGAACGACAAAAGAAGAGTGTCACCTGTCCGTATCTTCAATCCCACCTCCAGGTCCACCGTGCAGGTAGATGATGGGAACACCGGTCGCAGCACCGCATTCTTCGTAGTAGATCTTGTGGACCGAAGAGACCTCCAGATGTCCTGAGTTGATGACTGGAAAAGCTTCGTAGAGGGGCGCCATGATTTTGTGTCGACTGGAGGTGGGGTAATGAAGGTGCCCAGACGAACTCTTTGTCTGGCAGAAATCGGCTGTAGCTGATCTTTCTTCCCCCCAAGGTGGATAGATCTGTAGTTCGAGCAGAAATAAGCCAAGTAGAAGTGCTTGAGACTTGGTGTCGGATCTTGCAGATTGTACGACCAGTGTTCAGAGGTTATGCGGCCCAGAACAGAGATGGGTCTCGGCAGAATCCAAGGCGGTGAATTCAGCCATTGCTGCATCGTCAGCAGGCCTGGAGAGCTCTTGTACCACCAGCAGTTTGTTCCTTACCTCTTCAAAATACGTTTCTCGCACTGTCGCGCTCTTCAGTTGAGATAGGTCCAAGTACGTAAGACTAATTGTCGAACTGCCACTATGGTGTTGATACCGAGGATGGCATCTTCCCATCATTCCCGACGCGCGGGGCTGTCCGCTCCAACCCCGCAGCTATGTACCGTTTACAAATCATAGGTAGTGGGATAGTGTCAAAGCATAGACAGAGCTACCTACTTGCAAGTGAAGGACAACCTCTCTAGATATTGCAGAACAATATACACCATTCGGCATACAGACGACAACCATGCCTCTCACATCAGACCTCACTATCAACGTTGCCAAATTCGACCCCGCTTCGAACTCCCAGCAGTCAAAGAAACTCAATAATGTATTGATCCAAAATGGGGAATCTGGCCCAAAATGGTATGAGGTTGGTCTGCCGAGCTCCAATTGCTATCTTCCATATTGATTTCGGCATTGCTATTGTAGGTCGGAGCTCCAAAGTATCGCGAAATGCGATGGAAAGGAGAGACAGCTTTTCCTGCACCCAAATTACTCCCTCAAGCCATCGATATAAGCATACCTTCCTGCGATTCTGGTCGAGATATACCTTGTCGACTAATGTACCCATCTGCGAGAAAGACTGAGGAAGAACGCAAGAAGTCCCGGGGGGTGGTTATGCACTTTCATGGCGGAGGATGGGTTGTGAGTGAGATGCATTGGGAAGTGTATAACACAGCTGATTGGGGTTATAGCTTGGAGATCAGAATTCGTCGGATCCGTTTATACAAGCTTATGCTGATGCAGGGGATTTAGCAGTTATCTCTGTGGGGTATCGACATGCTCCGGAAGATCCATTTCCCAAGGGTCCACAGGATTGTTTCGATGCTGGTACGTGTCTAGCTCTGATGAGCCTCTGGTTGGGTTCGGACAGCACACCGACTGATCAATGCTGATCAGTCTCTAGGCGAGTACTTGTTGAAGAACGCAGAGAGCCAGTATGGAGCTCCGTTGAGGTTTATAGGTGGAGAGGTCAGTTCATCTCTGTTCTGTCAATTGCTTGCCAAGATTCCATTGATGCTCTAGTTAAGTTAAAGGATTTTAAAATGTAAATCATTCCATATGAGTCAAGCACGCTTTCTGATTATCTTGCTCCATTTTCCCCCACAATCTGTCCAGTATTATATGGTCAGTGCTGATGCCCTTAACCTTCTTAGTCTGCAGGTGCCCACCTCTCACTCCTAACGACCTTTCATCTTCTGAAAAAGTATCCCGATCTCAAGCTATCAGGCTTGCTTCTCCATTATGGATGCTACGATTTGACTTGGCTTCCAGCAGCAAAACACTTCGACAGAAACCTCATTTTGAGTTATAAGATCATGGATCACTTTGTGAAGGCCTTCCTTCCTGACATGTCGCTCGATCAAAGAAAAGATCCGTCTGTATCTCCCTATTACGAACACCTTGAGAAGTTTCGCGGCAGGCTGCCAAGCGCGTTGTTCACGATCGGCACTGAGGATCCATTACTCGATGATTCTGTGGCGATGGCGACCAAATGGATGATCTTTGGGGGCGAGACTATCTTGAAAGTCTATAGCGGATCTCCTCAGTACGTGAGAATATGCACTTTATTTGAAGAGATATGGAGAGCCGAGCTCTTCGCGAGTATTGCGGACTCGGCTCCTCTCGGCTCCTCGACTCCCAAATCATACTTCAAACCGCATACTGATTTATCTATAGTGGTTTCAATCGCTTTCCCCATGAGGCATTGAAGGAGGCCGGGGAAGCGACGGAGGATACGCACACCTATATCAGAGATTGCTTGGAGAAGCTTTGACTTGGCGAACAAACATAGAGAGCCGCCTTTGGTAATAGAAGGTCATGTTAAGACTTGCTCAAGGTACTTTTCTATAACAGCAAGCATTCCGCTGTCAAATCTCAAATTACCATTTGAGGAGACGAATCACGTGAAACTCATTACCTTCAAGTCAAGGATGCTTTAGATTTATCTACGGATTTCAGCTGATAATACGCCATCATGTCTTAGATGATGAATGCACCGACCCGGTTCTTGGAAAACATGTCTAGAATCGAAGCCACCATGTTCGTTTATTTGCTCGACCTACCAATCAACATTTCTAGAGCGCCTTACCCTTGCATTCACTACCTGCTTCCCGGCGCGCGGGATGACGGGTATCGGTCGCTTAGTTAATGGCAAGGCTTAACATCACGTTCAAGCTATCTTCAATAGCAAGCCGTCGTAGGTATTGAGATGATAAACTGTAACTTTAATGGCCAGTGCCAACAAATACGTCGAGATGCAGCAAGTACAACTTCAAACTCCAGAATCCCGCTGTTATATCTTATCCTCCTCGTTGTCTCATTTTTGTGCCCGAACCCAGATGTCTCATGGCGCAAATTGAAGGCGGTGTGCCGCTCTCGGCTCTTATTGAGCTCCCCTTTCGGTTCGCAATAGGATCTCGCTTAGCTCAACGCCACTTCACCCTCAACGATCCTCAATAGCAACATCGTCAATGCCATTTCTCAATAGCTATCATTTCTCAATAGCACACAGGATCTACAAGATGGCTCAAATTTGCGTCCGTGGGAACTTCTTCAACTCGATCTTCTTTCTTCTTCCTCCATAATCAACCACGATTTGTACAGGCAACTTCAACGACTTGATCCTGGCGGCATTCAGCAACTTCACTCTACGTTCTTTGTTCTCGAATACTGCAAATCTCTTCCTTTAGAAGGACTGGTTCCGTCTCACGCACCGATACACCTCCTTGGTCGCAGGCTCATTTGAGTTGGCATATCAAGTACAGCTTCCTCCTTCGTAGACCTGCCATACACACAGTCGACTCATCACCATGATTGACTTCCCTCCATACTACAGCCCTCAAGCCAACGCCGCCAATGCTGTCGCACTCCCTTTCTTCGCCCTCGTTGGTATCCTCATAACCTATCTCCCTCTTTGTTCTTTCTGGACCCACGGCAACGTTCCCGCAGTTAGCATCGTCATCGCAAACGGTATCTACAACCTCTGGAGCTTCCTCAACCCCATCATCTGGCCCAATGATGATCAGGCTCTGTGGTGGCCAGGATACGGACTCTGCGATATCGAGGGTCTGCTATCATATCCTGTCGGTATTGCCTTGGCGGCTTCCCTCTGTGCCCTCTCGAAAGGCCTGGCAGCATGCTTAGACACCGAAAATGCGAGAGTTCATCAGACAGTAGCTTCGAGACGTCGAAAGATGATCTCTGATGTGGTGTTTTGCTGGGGTATACCTATTCTTCAGCTGGCACTGCACTATGTCGTGCAATCTGGCAGATACCAAATCTACCCAGTCTATGGCTGTGCCGATGTCCTCGATAACTCTTGGCCTACGATCATCATCATCCTGATGTGGTTACCTTTCTTTACCTTATTGAATATGTACTATGCTGGTAAGTTTGGCTGAGCTCCTCCCCAAAGCTGACATTCACTTACTCGACACAGTACTCTTACTCATCCGTCTCCGTAAGCACCGCCGAACCATCAGCTCTGCACTGACAAGCAGCGGTTCCGGATTTGGTGCTCGCAAGTACCTCAAGCTCGTCATCATCACCTTGTCGCTCATAGTGATCTACCTCCCCATACAAATCGTCCTCTTCATGAAAGTTGTCCCAACACAACTTGTCCCATACTCCTGGTCTCGAGTCCATGACCCAATCATCTGGAAGCCGATCGAGTATCTACACACAGGAGACTATCCAAATATTCAATACAATGGATGGGCTGGTGTCGGAGTGGCATTCTTGCTGTGGGCGTTTTTCGGATTCAACGATAATGCGGTCGACACATATCGTTTGTGGATGGTGAAGCTGGGACTTGCACATTTCTGGCCAAGTTTGAAGGACTCTAGGGAGGCGAGACGAGCAATGAGGAGCAGCAGACGTGGAAGCTCAGTTACGAGAGTTAGTTTGAGCAGCAGTCTTGACTTTGTTGGCAAGGTCATGAAATATTTTGATGGGGACTCGAGGAGGGCAAGTGATGGCACGACGATTGTTGACAGACAATCTAACAAGTGAGTGTTCCTTGAGCCACTTTCCTAGATCATAGCTAACACTTTCTAGTGCGTCAAGAAAAGGCTCCCATGGAACTCTGACTGGACTTGTTAGAGTTCATACTGGCTCTACAAACCCAAAGAAGGACAATTCCCAATACTCCTCCACAGTTCCGTCAAACTACACAGCATCCGACATCATCGCACCAGCACCACCGACTTTCTCCGAATCTCGCTACCCCATCGAGACATTTGACTTCTCCGTTCCAGCTCCGGAACCCACTCCTACGCCTCAACGCCCAAACTTCTCAACATTCCGCACACACCTCCACGTTCCTTTCCCGCTTTTCGGTTACCGCTCGACTTCCTCGCCAGTCGACAACGGAACCCAAACTCAACTCCGAGACCTCGAAGCTCAGTACCCAACTTCATCCAACTTCCCTCGGCGCACCTTTTCCATTCCCGTCTCAATCCCTGGTGCCGGTACGACTGTGCAGACCAATATTTGGAGCCCCGCACCACTCGCCTCTCCCACCTCGACCACTTCTCATGCGAAGGTAGCACCTATGTCCATCAACGAAGAAAGCGACGAAGACATCGACATCGATCCCCTCGCCCCCAAGATGGGTACACGCGCCTACCGCGAACGGGAAAAGCGAGAGATGCAGCGACGAAGAATGGAAGAGCGACAGCTAGAAAAGGAGAGTGAGAAGATCAATAAGATTATGGCTGATAATGTGAAGGTTGAGTTGGGGATGGAGACTCTGGGTTGGAATGCCAAGAAGGGCGAGACCAAGGAGGTTGAGGATGTTAGGGTTGTGAAGAGCTTTGAAGTTACGGAGAGTGCTGCTGGTCCATCTTGAATGTGCTGTACACTGGCGATGGTTTTCGAGGGTGTATTGGGTGGGAAGGACGTGGCGTTCGTGGAGAAGGTGTGAGGATGGGTTCTTCTACACATGGTTGGACAGAGGGGCGCTGAGCGATTTTGGGCTGTCGTTCTTTACATACTGCTTCTCTTTTGTTTGATTTGTAATTTGAGGAGCGGGGTCTTCTTTCTCCTGTCTCTAGGCATTGGGATTTCCCGGTCTCGTTTGTAATTTTGGGGGACAGGGAGAGGGAGGAGTTTACTTTCTCGCGTCTTTCATCAGCGGCATTGGCTTTTAGAACACCACGGGCAACCAGGTCTGTACACAAGAGGATAATGCAGCAAGGAATTGAACACTTCATAGGCATTTTCAAAACATGACCACGTGCATGAAAAAGTGTAACATCAATCATTTTTCATTCGTTTGCTCCGGCAACCTCATAGCATACTATCTCAGAGTTTGGCGGTCTCAAGTCAAAGATTGTTCCTCAATCCCGCCAAAGTCCCAAACACACCTTCCAGCGTACTCTCAAACCGTTCTTCGACCTTCTTCCAGTTAACCACTTTCCAGATCCCCTTTGCATAACTTCCCTTATCATTTAAATACTGCAACAAATTAGTACTGTAAACATTCATTCTGTAGGACAGAGCGCCGAAGCTGGAAAGTCTCTCAGGAGCGTGCAAGAAGAAGTTTACCTGCAAATAATAAGCATGCTCCCACATATCAATCCCCAATAACGGTTTCTTCCCAACAGGAACAATATCCTGATCCTTACTCGTCGTGATCTCCAAGTTCCCACTCTCGATATCTTGGACTAACCATCCCCACCCTGAACCCTTCAACCCAAGCAACACCGCATTAAACTTCTCCTGAAATTTCTCAACAGACCCAAATCTCGCTATCAGTGCAACACACAATTTCGGAGCAGCTGAAGGCTGAGCATTCGGAGAAGAGAACGGTATTAGGTTCTCCCAGAAAATAGAGTGGTTTACGTGTCCTCCAGCGTTGAACTTGATAGCCTCTTGGAGGTGGAGCTGGGAGACGATGTCGTTTTTGGAGACGGCGGTGGTGAGGGAGGTGAGAGCGGCGTTGAGATTGTTGATGTAGGTTTGATGGTGTTTGGTGTGGTGGAGGGTCATGATTTGAGCGCTGATGTGGGGTTCGAGGGCCTGTAAGTGTTAGCATCGAGAAGGGAGGGGTAACAAGAGGGGTAGCAGAGGAAGAAGGACGTACATCATGCTTGTACGGCAGATCTGGGAGGGTGTACTTTGCTTGGGCGGCCATTTTGGATAACGGAGCGTTCTTTTGACAGATGTGAACAGAAAGAGTAGTACTGGAGAATGCTGAGAAGAATATATGAAAGGTGAGAAACTCTCGGCTCGGAGGAAGAAGTTCACTCGAGGCTTGCTAAGCTGCACCTTGATGGGTATCAAGTAGGCAATGAGGGATACTTCTTGGGTTTGTCCTCGGATGAAGATTCATGATTGGATATCAAGCGGTTCTTCTGAGCAAGTTGCAGGACGGATTGATGAAGCTGCGCAAAGCATCGCAAACTTGCTCATCTGTTGTGATCACACGTGACTGTGATTTTTGAAGTTTGAACCTTGGAAGTGAAGATGTAGACGACGAGAAGTTGAACAAGAATAGACAATGAAATTCAAAGAAGAAAATTATACCCTTGTCTCCTTGACATCCTATCCAACGGGTGAGTCGAACTTCCTGTCAACTTCTCAAGAAATTGCGACTTCAAGATTTGTTAGCTCATTGGCCTCTTACTTGCTAGTCTATTTGTTCCATTAACGCTCGAGATGTCCATCAAGGTTCAAAGTAACTGGAGAGCAGCACTTGCTGGCAATAATCATCGATGCAATTCCATCTTAAATGCATGATGCTTTTTGATGTCGATGTCGTCTCGAAGCAAAAGAACTTCCCCGCAAGCACAGCCACAGATGCACCACCACAAGTGTGGCAAGTGAGTTCCGCACTGCATCGATTTCCAGCCATTTCCCCTGAGCCACCTCTTGCTTTGACATTTATTCGTCGATCCAGCTCAAGCCTGAATTCTTTACGAACCTAATTCTGGAGCCTCGTTGGGCTCGTCCAATTGTTTTGCTTGCAGAGTCAACAACCGATCAGATTACTCCACGTGTGGCTTCTTGGCTGACGACAAGCTTCAAGTTCGCGTCAGTACCAAAGCTTGAGCTATCAACAAACGCCTTTGTGCCTTGGTCAACGGCTCTGTGACGATGTCGACTTACGAAGACGACCTTATGAAGGTAAGATTATGCTGTTATATATATCGGAAAGGTAGGTAAAGCTCTTTTTCCTCTCCAAGAAGCTCCAGTCCAGCTTTTCCAGCCATGTATTCCTCACTCCTCCTTCTAGCTGCTCTCCTAGCCACAGGAACCCTCTCTCATTCTCCTAACTCCTACTCCTTCAACCCCCTCCAGCATCTCGCAGGCACGGCACCACCATTTGACCCCCTCGACCCTCCACTCGGTCCCTCTCCCCCACAAGGCTGCAATGTAACCAGAGCAGCATATCTCGTCCGCCATGCCGCCATCTACGCCAACGACTTCGATTACGAATCCTACATCGAGCCTTTCGTGCAGAAACTCAACAACACGACAGTGAACTGGTCTACGATCCCCACATTCTCGTTCCTCTCGACATGGCAGAATCCAATCACCGACGCAGAGCAAGAAATGCTCACAAGGGCTGGGAAGCTTGAAGCTACAAAACTAGGAGTGGACATCGCACAACGGTATCAAAGCTTGAGAACACCAGAGAAGATATGGACAAGCACCGCAGAGCGAACAGTGAAGAGCGCGAAGTCTCTGACACAAGGACTGGCGGACAACGCGTCAGATATCCAAGTCGTTGAAATCTCAGAAGGAGAGGAAGAAGGTGCCAATTCTTTGACTCCATACGGAAGCTGTCCCACCTATTCTTCCTCTGCAGGCAGCGATCAAGCTACTGTTCGTCTCCCCACTCTTCCCTGCCAAACCAAACTGACGAATGCAGACATTCCTGAATCGATACGCTGCACCGATCATGGCACGCTTTAACGCAGAGTCGCCGGCATTCAACTGGACAGCAACAGACGTCTACGCCATCTCCCTCCTCTGCGGTTACGAGACCGTTATACGAGGCTCCTCACCCTTCTGTTCCCTCGACATCCTGTCTCCGAACGAATGGCTTGCTTTCGAATACACCAACGATATTCAATATTTCTATAACACTGGATATGGCTCGCCGGTCTCTGGAGCTATTGGATTCCCTTGGGTGAATGCTACAATGAATAGTTTGATGGGAGACCATAATAATACGTCGAATGCTACTACGGATCAGGATTTATACATTTCGTTTACGCATCGAGAGCTACCTCCGACGGTCATCGTGGCGCTGGGACTTTTCAACAACTCGGCCTATTCTGGAGCGAATAATATCAACGGGACCATGCCACTCAACACCATCAACCACCGCCGAGCTTGGAAATCGAGTTATTTTTTGACGTTTTTGACGAATATCGCAATCGAGAAGATGAGCTGCGATAGCTACGGGTTCGACGCAGGAACATACTACCGGGTATTGGTCAACGACAGTCCGCAGAGTTTGGATGGGTGTGCAGAGGGGCCAGGTGAGAGTTGTGCGCAGGGGAACATGACGAGTTGGTTGAGTCAGAGAGCAGAGGCTGTAGGCGAGTATGGGACGACGTGCATGGTGGATTATGCGAATAGTACGGATGTGCTTAGTATCTACAACTCCTAGATCCAAGACACTGGGCAATAAATAATGTATATTTCTAAACAGAAATTAGCTTCATTTCCAGAGTCAACCGGTAAGTACCAACTTCATCACCTTTATGTACCAATTCAGTTTTTAAACTCCTCAACTGCTGTCATTGTACTTCACTCCCCCCAAAGTTCATTCTCTCTTTCTGACTCTAGTCTGTTGCACATCGTAGGGACGGGAGCGCCAAAGACAGCGTTGGAGGGAGGCGTGATTCCGCTCCTGCCCACCTCCTTGCTCTGTCTTTACTTTTAAGTTGAAATTTCCGATTCGTTTTCAGACACTCGAAGTCATTCAAATTTCGATTTTTGCTGCACATCGAAAAGTCCAGCGATACTCTGAATATTAACCTCGAAGCTAGGGATAATTCTTGTTGCAAGCCTCATCTTCTCTGCTTTTGTGGGACATTGAGCGGAAGCATAATGCCCCTCCCCCCTCTCTCTACTGCTCCTTACCCTCAAACATCACAATGTCCCATCTCGTTCCCCAATATTAAAAATCTTTGTTGCACATCGAACCTGGCGGGGCGGAGAGTAACCGCAACCAATTTTGATTTGCCACGTGACTATCCCCGATCGGAATTGGTAGGGGAAGTCAGCACGGCTCGGTACAAGCACTACCGAAGAGGCTGAAAATGGAATAATCTTCGTATTACTGGCAGTAGTGCAGAGGGTATGTGAGGTGTCGAATTTTAGCTCGTGATCGTCAGGTCTCAATTAGAATCCCTGTGTTCGAGTGAGCTCTCAAATCGAATTGGAAGTTAGCAATCTCCCCCTACATCACAAGATCACGATTGGGAAACAAAGAAGTGAACTGTGAATCAGTCATATTACTTCCAGCTTCCAAAATAAATACACCACGAATGCGTCCATACAGTCAATTCTCCCTCCAACGTTCTCCCACAACAAAAAACTATTACAACCCCCCAAAAATTACATCATCTCATGCATCATTCTTCTCTCCTTTTCTCCCTAAATATTCCTTCTCACATCGATGAAGTGATTTACAATGCAGCAAGGACCGCGAAGCCAGCCATCGCCAAGCTTCCTGCTCCGGCCATGTATTGAGCGGCTCCGTTCGTGACCTATGTGTATCCACTTTAGCTTCTTGCCTTCTTTATATGAGGACCAAAGGACGGGTGGTAGAAGGAAAAGAAATACGAACCTGTACGGGAGTCGAAGAGGTAGTGACGGTGCTGTTCTTTGATGCTGAGGTGGTAGCAGCCGCTGTGGTCTTTGCGCTCGAAACACTGGACGAGTGAGTGGCCAAGGTCGATGAAGCAACTAAGAAGGGTGAGTAAGTGGTCAAGGTTGATGAAAGCATGAGGAAGATGAGGAAGTATCCAAGGTCGACAGATCTACCGAGGAAAGGCAGTAGTCACAGTCGATGCAGCAGCAGTGCTAGAGCTCGATGTGGCTACAGAGCTCAGGAACCCTGTAGACCTCTTCAAGCTCGTTGAGATATGATCACTCGTAATACTTGTGGAGCTCGAACACACCATCGAGCTTGTGGATGCCACAAGTGCCGATGATGAGCCGGATGCTGCTGTCGACGAATGACCCGATGAAAGTACTGAAGACGGAGATGAATGGATTGACAAACCGTAGGTTGCTGATGTTGAGACAGCAGTGGACGATGCAGCGATGGATGTGCTAGCCGGGGTCGAGCTGGTGGCTTCAGATGAAGATGTTGAGGCTGGTGTGCTCGAGGTGGAGACAGCAGTCGAGGTAGCAGCAAGGACCGATGAGCAGGCTGCTTGGGCGGCAGAGAGGACGGCTGTTTTGCTGTCAGTACACGTTCTTACTCCTTCAAATCTCGGCCTGAAGGTGGGTGAGGAAAGGGAAGGCGGATATACCCAAAGCCTCAGTTGCACCGCAAGCGGAGAGAACACAAGAGGTAGCAGCAGATTGGATCGCAGCTTCATTGCTAGCAGAGCATTGGCAGGTCAAATCCGACTCAGAGCAAGTAGTAGCTGAGGTGACGGCAGAGGCGATACATGGCTGGGCGCAGGTTGGGAGGGTAGACTGAGCTTGTACCATTCCGGACAGAGCCAGAAGGGCAAAGGCGGAGTATGCGTACTGCATTTTGCTGGATTGGATTGGATTGGTTTGGTTTGGAGAGCTTGCCGTAAACGAGTGATGGCAAAGATGGATGGCCGAGATGGAAGATGGATGCTGGGACAAATGTATTTATCTGGATGAGAGGATGGAAACAAGAGAGGAAGGATCGAAGGAAAAGCGAAGGGAAGGAGCTATATACATGCAAGAGATGAGACCGAGTGAGGAAGACCAGGAACAGGAAAGGATCCACTTCTTTACCCGTGGCGATTTAGTTTGCTGCACGACAGTGGCACTGAGCCGTGATCGGGGAAGCATCACGGTCCAGCACGCAGATTACATGGAGGCCCCGAAGAGACTTGTGTTCCGGTCGTTGTGCCAATGAGGAAGGAGCTCCACGTAGACGCCCTTTTTTGGTCGTGCGGAGAAGCTCTTCAATAATACCCGCAATTTCGGGGTTGGATCTTCTTGACCTCTCATCTGCATTGTTGGAGGACCACAAACCTGCTCTGTATTACAGACGGAGATCCCCACCCAGATCATGGCAACGAAGGGGGGAGCCAGACGTCGCGCAATTCGTATTTGGTAGCTGCGATTTGACCAGAGCTCTCGAGGGCCTCGAGGGCCTCGAAGAAACGAAATGCAGGAACAAGCGAAAGAAAGACACGGGAAAGTGCAAACGACAACAAACCCATACGAGACCACTTAGCAATAAACACGCATCGGGTGGCAAACCACTCTTCCTCCTTCCCCTCGTTCTAATCTGTGTTCTTCTCCATCCACTGGCTGTGAAGGGTCGTCAGATCCTCTCGCTTGCTTTCGGACCGGCAGCCACCAGACATGGTATAGCGGGGGCGAAAAGGGGTCTGGGGTAACCTTTAGTGCATGGATATTGATTCGTTTCTGGGGAAAGTGGCGCCAAAGAAACCATTAACCTTACAGTACGAAACTTTATTTCTGGGTTCAGGGGAGGGAAGTGCCTGCAGTTGGTGGCTCAGCAGCGATTACCGAGGCGAGTGGTTTTGACATCTGATTGTCGATGGTCCGAGGATGAGCATGGGCATGGGCATGGGCATGGGCATGTTCGTATTGATTTTCACGTGTTTTTGGAAACAGGTGGGGATTGGATTGAAACAGGAAAAGGAGTTTGAAGCTCAATTGTGTGAAGCGCTGAACCCTCTCATTTTAGGGGATATTTAGCTCGGCGTTGGACTGATTTTTGACAGCGACGATCAGGTCCTTCAAACCTTCCTTCAACAGGTCGTTCCCCTTAATTGGCCACCCCGCATGCCTCTAAACTTTCTTTCATTCCCTGACTAAAAACCTCATAAAAACCTGCAAACATCCTCGAGCATCGCAGCTTAACCATTCCATTAAACTCATTTCCTTGCCCATGAACTCTTCTCCAAATCCCCAGATCTCCGCCGAAGAGATCATGCGACTCATGCGCTGTGGAGCCATTTCGGTCATCGTGCCCGGGGTTGGCCTGTGGGTCCGGGGAAGGAGGCAAAAAGGTAAGGCGACGCAGGTGGCTGCTGCTTCCGATGCAGGTCGTTCTTTCTCGGGGATGATTGCGCTTTTTTCGGGGATGAAGCTGTTTTGAGGAAGGTTCCTCGGGAATGGCGGATGTAAAATATGCAAGTGCAACCTGGTGGCGGTCGACTGTGCGACACAATGGCATGTTGCTAATGCAAAGCTGAAGAGGAAGGAGAGAACGGTGTGAAATTTTTTGATGAAAAGACGATGGTGCTTACGAGTCTGGCTGAAAAGGCATTGTTTTTTGAAATTGCTTGCAATTGAAAGCTCGACAGCCAACGTGATCGATTGAGTCGAAAACATCTTCTGCTGCATGCGGAGTTGGATTCGGCGATTCGAGGAGTCCTCTCATTTCGGGTCGAATTTTTCCATTGAGAAGCGAGAGTTGGTCCGGTCGTAGCAGGAATCACCCCAGAGCTATGTACTCGGCCCTGGCTTCATCGTCTTTCCCCGTGTTGTTTGATGTGAAGTGGCACAAACTTCGGCTTTGACTTGTCAGATGCCATCATATCGTCTTCTTCGGTCCGGAAAATGTACTTGTTGTACGCTGGCGGTAATATTCGTAAGGAAATGGGATTTCCCAGTACCACTAACATCACCATTACCACTATGAGCTTCTAGTATGCTGATGATGAAACAGTAACCTGTACCGAACCACTCCTCGACACCTTCTCGAACGAGTTCACAATAGAGCTTCGCACGTGGTTTTGACGAAGCTCCAAACTCGTCAAAGCAACCACATCTCGAACTTCTTCTCGAAGAGCGACTTAGAAACAGCCCTCGACGATATCGAGCCATTCACATCTCAAACTCCTGCACCAGATTACCCCAAAATCCCGTCGACAAGTCCCCGATGCCAGACTGAACACCATCCATCCCAAACAGCTCACGATAACTCCCTCCATCGAGACCGAAGTCAAATCCTTCAGACATCATATTGGAATCGAACATCCCGGATACATCCTCCATACCATTCTCTGCCATAAGGCCAGTACCCACGCGATCCACACTCTCAATCTTTCCTTCTCTTTTTCGAATCCTCTCTTCCTTCTCACATTTCATAACTCTCACCACACCTGGGATCTCCATCTCTCCCTCCCAGCTTCCACCCGCAGATGTTTTTCTCAATTCCGATTCTCTCGCATCCCAAGCACTCAACGTCAAAGCCGCAAGCGCGATATTGATAGGACTATCCCTCGCCAATCTACTACCTCCCATCCTCTTCAAAAAGAAACCCTTGTTCAACACATCCCAAGCTTTCTCTACCAGCCCTACTGCCTTCTCTCCTCTCAGAGCAGAAAAGATAGGTGTCCGGAGAAATAAGAGGAGCAGGATTTGCGCAGCGAAAGGATAGTTCTTTTGTGTGTACCAATCTAGCCCACGAATCAGTACACCAATTTTCTTTCCAGAGGAAGAATTGGAAACGAAGAATATGACATACGATAAAGACTCTTCTTCACCTCCCTCTTCCATTTCACCACCTGCTCAAATACTTCGGGTTCGGAATTTGTCGAGGGATCGGAGAGAGTGAGTAGTGAGTTGTATAAGTCGAGTTGGGTTAAAGTATGGGTGAAGAATGTTATCGTTTCCTCTTTCGTCGGACTTGGTGTCTTCCCCAAAGAAGCCTTTGGGAAATGTCGGTTATGGTGCAGGGTAATATAGATCTTTGAGAATGTGGAGCGGGCCATCAGGTTGGTGAGGCGATGGAAGGGGAGAGAAGTCTGCAAGTGTCGCAGGTATTTGTTGTCAATCCTCTCTTCCAATTCCTCCAAACTTCCATTCTGTCCAGTAGGATGCTTGAGATTGTGCAAGTAACTCGCAATCTCATACCTGCACAACACAAACACCATCTCCGTCAACCCCTCACTCTCCCCGGGAAACTCCTTCATCTCGGGATACAAGTCAGAATCGTTGATGTTGAGGGGTAGGTTTGTGTCCCAGCTTTGATTTAGAAGGGGTGAACCGCCGCCGGATAGTTCGGCGATGTGAATATCAAGATGGGCGATGGACCACCAGAGGCGTCGGCGTTGTTCAATCTGAAAGGGTGAGAGAGAGGGAGTGGTAACAGAGGTGTCGAGACCCATGCGGTGCGCGATTCTGATAGCGAGGCCGATGAGGGAGTAAAGGGATCGGGGATCGATGTTTAGGACGGAGGCGGACTGGAAAGATCAGTCAGTATACGGAGGTAGTCTCCGTTGTGAGGAGTTCTAAGTCGACTTACGAGATATAAGACAAAAGCCTGGAGTGTGACAATGTCGGATGATTTGAGGAAGCTGGCGTTAACTAGAGCTTGATGAACGCCGTTCTTGAATTCCCTGGTCAACTCCGCTTGTTCTTTTCGAAACATATTTTGGCTCTCTTCGTTTGTCAGAGCAGTCGCTGCAAAGTAGTAAATGCTGAACATCAGCGCCTCCAGGCTTTTCGGCATGTTCTCTAAGTCTCCGCTTGCTTCCAAAACCCTCTGTTGAACCGTCGGTGCGTGGAGAATCTTCGTGAGCGGGTTGATCCGATCAAGGAAGATTTGCCAGAGACGGAAGATTTGGACTGGTGAGGGGTGGAGAGAGGCAAGATTTGTATCGGACATCTCTGAGGGAGCTCCCACGACGAAGACGTGTTGTCTATCTCCATATTCATCGAACATGGTGTCGTACGTAGACATGATAGGAGTTTTGAGAGGTTCCATCTCAGACGACGACCGCAGAATCTCCTCGCCATCAAGAAATTGGTCAGTTAACCCCGTTCCATTTGTCCTAGAGAACCTGTCAGCGATCAATATCCCATCTCCGCCGGATCATTGGGGCCTACTTCTCAAGATATGGTGACCTCTCCCGCGAGCTCTGAGCACTTTCAGGCGGAGACCTGCCTCTGATCACGAGGCAATCACGTGCACTGGACTCTCCTCTTGCGATTTTATCGATGTTCGCTCCATAGGCCTTGAGAGCATCCTCATATCTTCTCACGCGAATTAATAGGTCCGAGTAATGTGCCGGAGTCTTCTTCCGTCTGGAAGACGCCGCAAGAACGCACTCCACTCCCGCTTTGGAACAATTCGTGCAAGGTTCCTTCAAGTGCCTATCACACTTCACCTTCCGCTGCTGACATATTGTGCAGGGCTGAATTCTTGGAACGTGAGTGAGTGAAGAAGGTGTTGAGCCTCCATCCGGCGACATCGTGATTCTGTTTGCTGTTCTGCTCGTAACGTTGGTCTTGTGGTGAGGAGGATGGGACGAGACTCGCTTCTCTCGAAAAATAGGAGTTGAGGCCAGTCGGCGAAACTTCGCCGCTTTGATCTTTCCGAGATTCGTGTCCCTGATGGTCTTTCTTTTCAACGTCTCGTCGCCGAGTCTTCCTTTACATTTGGATGACTGTTCACAAAAGGTATCCATTCATTCTTCTCGAAAATTACATGGAATATAAGGTAGGTGATGTTCAGCAGCTGAAAATGTTGATTTCTTGGTGCAAACCCTCCTTCCCTTTGCGTTTCAATCCTTCTGCTTCTCTTCGCACGCTCGCTTGCTCTCATTGTTTTTGTCTCTAGAAATGAATCCAACAACACCTTCATCAGATGATAAAATCCATATCGAAAAATTCCAGAATGTCTCTGATATCGCGGGACAAGATGTTAGCGACAATGACGGTCTCGAGAAGACGCCGGTGCAGGATGCAACATCCGAAGAAGAACACATCTATCCCAAAGGACTGCCACTTGCTCTTACCTTGACTTCGTCTGCTTTGGCAATGTTTTTGATGGCTCTGGTATGTCATTGCTTCTTCGTCAATGTGCCTCTCGGTGTTAGAACCTTATCAACTGACCAACCCCTAAGGACCGAACCATCATCGCGACAGCCATCCCCACAATCACAAATGAGTTCAACTCCTTGGGCGACATCGGGTACGAAGGTCCTTGAGATCTTAAAGCATTCTAACAACTAGCAGATGGTACGCTACAACCTACATGATCACCAACTGCGCTTTCCAACTCATGTTCGGCAAGATCTACAAATTCTACTCTACGAAATGGGTCTTTCTCGTCGCATTCAGCATCTTCGAAATCGGATCCGCCATCTGCGGTGCAGCACCCAACTCGGCAGCTCTCATCGTCGGACGAGCAATAGCAGGTCTTGGCGCTAGCGGAGTAGTTTCTGGCAGCATGATGATACTCGTCTACACCACACCTCTTCACAAACGTCCTATGTATGCTGCAATTTTTGCTGCCACAGTGGGTGTAGCATCAATACTCGGACCAGTTCTCGGAGGAGTCTTGACTTCCAAAGTTTCATGGAGATGGTGCTTCTACATCAACCTGCCCATCGGAGCTTTCACGGTCCCTGTCATCATCTTCTGCCTTAAGACGCCAAGTCCAGACAAATCGAAACAGACACTCCTAGAGCAGCTAGCGAAGTTGGATCCTCTCGGCGCCCTCTGCTTCGTCCCAAGCATCATCTGTCTCGTCTTAGCTCTGCAATGGGGAGGAACCACATACGCCTGGAGTGACCGCCGAGTCGTCGCATGTCTAGTCATCTTCATCGTCTTCATGCTCGCATTCATCGCCCTTCAGATCTGGTCGGGAGACAAAGCAACAGTGCCACCTCGAATCATCAAGCAGAGATCCATCGCCTCCGGTGCCTGGCTCCAATTCTGCGGTGCAGGCTCAACATACATCCTGGCATACTATCTTCCCCTTTGGTTCCAGGCAGTCAAAGGCGTCAGCGCAGTTCAATCGGGTGTTCGAATCTTACCGACAGTTGTCACGATGATCATCGGAGCTTTTGCAGGCGGACTCATCACGAAGAAATCGGGCCATTACGTCCCAGCCGTGATAATCAGTGCCGTTGTTGCACCGATTGGACTTGGGTTGATTACAATGTTCCACCCTAACACAGGACATAAGAAATGGATTGGGTACCAGGTTATTTATGGCATGGGACAGGGAACGTCGATGCAAGTCGCTCCCCTCGTTGCTCAGGCCGTTCTCGATAAGGCCGATGTCTCGATTGGTACTGCGGTTATGTTTTTTTCTCAGCAGCTTGGGAGTATTGTCTTCGTCGCGGTTAGTCAGAATGTGTTTCTTGATCGGTTGTTGAAGAACCTGAGTGGGATATCTGGACTGGATGCAAGCATAACACTTGAGACTGGCGCGACAGACTTGAGAAGTATTGTTCCAGTTGATGACTTGACAGCTGTTGTTGAAGCATACAACGGAGCTGTGGTAAAGACGTTTGATATTGCGACTGTTTGTGCATGTTTGGTGGTTTTGTCTGCTGTGACGTTGGAGTGGAAGAGTATCAAGAAGAGGGAGGTTGAGAAGCCAACAACATAACAAGAGAAAACTTAGATATAACTGCAATGGATCTATTGTACGATATAAGATGGATATTTGACTTCATAATTAGCTTATTACTTTGCCTACAACTTTTAATATCAAAATCTACCAGCTAGATCACGTGCTTGACATATAAAGATTGTGCGACATCGGTAGTATGAATGCTTGGTTCTGAGCCCAGCTGTGGTTCTGGCTTCATTCGCACGCTGAACCCCTTTAATTCTCCCCCTTCAGGTAGACCCTGAAGAGTTCATGTAGCTCGAAGCACGTGAGAACAGTATCCGTGCGGAGCAGGGATGTGTTGGCGGCACAGCAACTCGGTGAGTTCAGCTCCTTCCATGAACCTTCCTTCTTCATCAACCGTGTTGTGTCGAGTTCTTGCACTACCAAACTGTTAATCTATCTTCATGGACCTGACATCGTTCCATCTATTCTCAAAGCTCCCGAGCGAGTAAGGACATTCGTGCTCATTGGTTCTTTTCCTCCTGGGACATCCCTCCTTTCTCTTAAAGGCTTGGGAGACATTCTAGTCTGGTTTATGCTGATGAATCGTCTTTCGAGATACCATTTGACGGCTTTTTTAATGGTTATTTGATGGAAGACTGCTGACTTGATGTTATTCCAGGCTTCGCAACGAGATATGGGTAGCTGCACTCCCACAGCCCCGCCTTGTGCAGATACAGGAGGAGGAAGCCACTCCAGACTTCGACGAAGAAGATGATGACGACGACATGACATCCGACAATGAAGACTTTTTCGATAGTGACTACGGCGTAGACAGAACGAAAAATGAAAATATTATCGAGCTCGCCAAGAAGAACATGGCCTCTCTGGGAGCTGATGCGCTCAACGATCCAGCCAAAACTTGTGCTGACCTATTGGCCGAGATCACTGGATACAAAACTGACCGTATGCTTCAACGATTTCGATATATTTGGTCCGAAAGACGCCCTTGGGACAGGAATCAGAAACAACTGGAAGATTACGGATTCACAACCGTAAGGACGAAACCCAGCATCCCGCCGCTACTGCTCCTGGAAGTTGGCGGACTTGAAGCACTGCACGACGCCACTCGCGAGAGTTACTTTTGGAGCAGAACCCCAATTCCTGCTCTGCTTCATACCTGTAGAGAGTCGCGTCACGCAATGCAATTGTGTGGGTACGAGCTCGCGTTTGCAGCTGAAAAATCAGAACCAAGGATCTGGTTCAACTTCAAGCACGATGTACTTTACCTGACTAGTGGGAGATGGGGAAGTGAAAGAAACGTGGACGTCTTCGATACCGGCCCATGGAACATTTACCAATTGCCACGCAAAGACCGCGGTCGCATTGAGAAGTTAGCCTTCGAAGATCGCTGGGAGGGTCAACATCACCTCGTCGACGCTGTTCCGCGATTTCGACGCCTGAAAGAACTACTTTGGGTAGTGTATCACATCCCAGCTGACTATGAAGCACGATACTTGGGCAAGTACAAATATGACACAAGTAACGACGAATGGGGCCATATAGAGACTGAAGCAGACCTCTGGGGCTATCTAGAATGCGACAGCATGGAGTTCATCGACTCAAAGGTCATTGCCGGATACCTGTCAGGATACTGTGGAGATTGCATGGGAGGCTCGTGTGAAATGTACTCTCGGGGCTTGAAGGGGTACCGCCGAAGAAATGGAGGAAGCAGCGAGGGGTACTTTACTCTCAAGACTACCGAACTACTTTTCAAGCTCCGAGAGCACAAAATGATCCATCCGGGCTCATGGTCAATCCCCACCACGAAGATAGTGTTCGTTCTTACGAAGAAGCAAGCTGGTCTCATTCTTGATGGGCGAGAAAGATTTGTCCAGAAGATGCGCGAGGTGGAGATTTTTGAGAATGAACAAGGCCCACGATCGTATGACAGGTTTTTTGGCCCTCGTCGAAGGTCGCTTGATGCTCCATTCGTCGACGAATGTGAAGTTCTCGACGATATGATGGCAATGGAATACTAAAATTTGGGATGGTATTAAATCAGAATAGTTCTTATCAAGCTGGATCCAGGTCTCGACGACGTGGGATTTTGGACTCTGGGGCAGTTGTTGAAGGTGGGGGCTGAAATCGCGGGGTGCTCACACATTTCCCACGATTTCCATTTCCTATCCTTTCCTACTCGGCAGAAATTGATTCTCTCAGCACTCCAAGGCGTATGAGCAGGTATCGAGTAGTTCCGGTCTGCTGGAACAGCCTTTAAACACAGCTAGAGAAGAAGTCAACGTGCTTCACGTAACTTGTATATCCTTCACAATATGTTCGACAGCTTGTTCTTTCCAGTGTCAAGGTGTCCGAGGTTTATTCATCGGCCACTTAGTAGCTCGAGTAAATAAGATATTCCTTGGGACAGGTCATTGTAAATCTTCTAGCTAGAAATCCCAGATGTCAAGTACACGGTACATAGTTCTGTCGTTCTCGAATTTCCTTCCTCATCTCATGGTTCATCCCACCACCCCACTCTTCGACAGGAAGTGCCTTGCCTGAAAATCCACTGCTATCTCTCTAGCTTTATCAACTCCACAATGCCCATCATCACAAATTTTTTCAACTTTCCCAAGCTAGGCCATTGGCCGTGGCGGTCAGTAACTTTTTCGCTGCATCTGCGATAAGAGATGCGTTCGTCGCCGAACTCCTGGTTGTTGGGATCACCCAGAGTTCTCGACCTCACCTCGGAAATCCCATGCAAGATTGAGACGGGGCACTAGAGGAGTTCACAGCAATATGAATGAGTAAAACCTTGAACTTCAGAGATACGCTTGGACCAGAAGGATTGCCGTTGGAAGTGTCTAAAGGTAGGAATATGGTTTTTTCTGTCTTGATTTTGAAGTTGTTGCTCGTCTCTCTCGATCAAGATGCAGTTCTTAAAGTCTCTTCTCGTCCTTTCCTCTCTCTCAGCTTCAATATATGCCTCTCCGTTCGCAAGAAGGAATACAACAGAAAAGAGATATGCAATCTTAGACAATGACTGGTCCACGGCAGGCTTCATACCCTTCCTGCTGGCGGTTGATGCCGGGATCAACGTCTTGGGCATCACTTCCTGTACGTCATCCTGTCGTTATACTCCGAGCAATCGCTGACATACAACAGCTACTGCAAACACTTGGCAGAAACAGTGTGCATACCATGCATTGGCAACGCTCGAGATCGGAAACCTGAGCTGCATTCCAGTCTACTACGGCTCCACCTACCCATTAATTAACACCTATGAACGTTTCCAAGCGTGGGAAGCTGTTCACGGCGTTCTTCCATGGCAAGGAGTCTTCGCTCCTTACAACGCGACAGCTGAAGCTCTTGGCTCCGATCCCACTGCTGACAGCTCTGATCCAAACCGTATCTCGGCTGAGGCTTTTTTGGAGGGGTATCCGAACACCACTGCTGTGACTGGAAAATCCGCTGCTCAGTTCATGATTGAACAAGTGAGAAAGTATCCGGGTCAAGTCAGCATCTATGCTGCTGGGGCTTTGACAAATGTTGCCTTAGCTGTGAGGTTGGATGAGGACTTTGCGAGTTTGGCGAGGGAGTTGGTGATTATGGGTGGATATGTTGATGTGAACATGAACCAGGTAATATTTTCGAGAATAAAATGCTGGTTGATCAAAAAGCTAATCTGATTTCCGTAGGCGACTGGAACAGTCAACCAAGCAGATATCAACTCCGACATCAACCTCATGATCGACCCCGAAGCCACCAAGATCGCCCTCACGGCTGATTTCCCCAACATCGTCGTTGCCGGAAACGTCGCCAACCAAGTCATCTCCACTCAAGAATTCTTGGATGAGATCTATGAAGTCAAGAACCCTTACTCGAAGCTCATGTATGAGTACTACGGCACTATCTTTCCGTTCTGGGATGAGACCGCAATGGCTATCTTGATTGACCCCAGTATTGCTACGAATACTAGCACCGGTAAATCATCTTCAATGTTGAAAAGAGGAAGTTGAGACTGACGAGAATAGTTTACCTTGATGTCGATGTTGCGTATGCCAGTCCATCTTATGGCAACATTCATGTGTATCAGTCAGCTTTGATGCCTCCAAATATCAGAAATGTCACATATGTGAACAAGATTGATACTGCGAGGTTCAAGGCGATGATCAAGCACGCTGTTCAATATCCCAAGAGCTGTGCAGACTTATAAAGTCTTGCACTTGTTATGACTTATGATTACATATACAGTTAATTGTACATAATTTATAATAATACATAGTCTATAAATCGACCTCCCGTTCCTCGAATCAAATCCTTCGTGGCCATCCCTGGAAGGTCTTCAATATGAGTATCAGTGTGATACTATCCTGCCATGGACTTTGAAGCCAACGATTAGCTCCCGCTCAAACCCGTATCGAAAACCAATGAAATCAACAAATACGAGCCTAGTTCCCGATGGTTTACGGCAATAAGATCCTCAAGATCTCGCCCCTTTCATCATATCTCGGAAGCGAATCTACCCCACATTACCCCGCACTCACATCCTTTATCACCTTGTTCTCAACCCCAGCTGCAGGAATATCCATCGAGGTATTATTTTTATTGCATTGACCAATCCGATCTTTCTTATCAACGTATTTATACTTAGAAATATGGAAGGTACATGTCTTTGTGGCGCTATCACGGTTCGGGTGAAGGATCCGGAGCTATTTTCGAGACGGAGGGGACATATTTGTCGTTGTACCAACTGCAAGAAGACTGCTGGTTCTGGTAAGGGTACTGTAAATTCGGGGAATTGGGTAGGGGCTGATGTATTGTGATAGCTTTGGCCACGAATCTCATCATCGAAAATGAGAAGTTCGAGATCATTGGCGAGGAGAATTTGAAGAAATATACGGATACGAAGACTTTGAGTGGGACACCTCTTGGGAGATACTTCTGTTCGACTTGTGGAAAGTAAGCATTTGGTGTTTCTGCACTCCTGTACGACCCGATGATAGAACGGTGCTGATAGGGACGTAGTCCGATCAAATCTGTTACCCCGCTGTACGAGCGCAAGACGATTTTGAAGCTTGGTATATTTCCTCAGATTCCAACACCAGAGTGGGAATCGTTTTCTGCATCGAGACAGAAGTGGGAGGTGCCACTTGAAGGTGCGGTACAGTACAAGACGAAGAGTTTTGGGGATAAGTTGGAGTGATATTGTAAGATATGCATGAGTACTGCAGCACAGACCCAAAACATGCAAACATTTTCAAAATACAAATCGCTACGATAGATCCGCCTCTAGACCACTCTCAATCTATATAACTCAACCATCCATCAGCTATTTACAGGTGCGGAATATGATCCATAATGTTTAGATTGGGTGTTTCATACCCTCCAATAGGAACGTGCCTCAACGATATGAAAGACTCGACCACCAGAAAAAACAGAGCAGAAACATACAACAGAAATGAGAGACAAATTATCCCGATGCCGGGCAAGAGAACAGGATAGCCGTACAGGTATTTACCAATGGAAAAGTCACCAATCTTAAAACTGTCGAATTTGCTTTGAAGGTCGAGCTTGTCGTGGATGTAAATGGCTATGATCACGATGATGACCACAGCTACGAACCCAAAAAGTGTATAACAAGATGCTTTCCAAAGCATCGATTCAGTTGCCGACGGGAACATGGAATAGAATGCAGTGAGGTGAATCCCGCCGTAAGCTGCTGGCACAATGATCAACGCAGCGAAAAAGGCGTAAGAATTGTACTGGGATTCAGCGCCAGAGTCGGTGGACCGTGACTACATATTTGTCTAGTCCTGAGCTCTACAAGTCAGATAAGCCCCAGGTATTTTGGAATCAAACACCTTCCAAATTTCTAGAGGGTGAACTGTTTGAGTCATTTCACCATGGGTTGTGTCGTCTCCCGCCTCAACACGAGAGTCGAGAGCTCTCTGATATTGCTTTGATATGAACTTGCCGGCCAGATCCGGCCAGATCCGGTCGCGTGATATCGCTCTCGGACAAATAGACTCTTTCAAGTTGCAATGTCAGGCTCGGGGCTTTGCTGTAATCGCCACTTTGGCACCATGGTCCTAGTCCAGAACGAAGTGCTTCACCATACTCCAAGGAGAGGACGCTGCTCCTTATTCCCGTGGAAGGAGCAAACGTTACCCTACTCGGTAAGATTATAGGGGAGTCGTAACCTGCACTCGTAGCTGCGTCGACACAAATTCTCAGAAATTTGACTTCTCCTTGGTCTCTGGTTGCCGAAAAGTGAGTTTCTACCCTTGAGTCGGTAACTTCTACGTGCTGGACAAGCGAACCGGCGTTTGAACCATGGATGGGAGGAGAACCTTGAAAGTTTCCGAACCAGCAAAACATTGGGTCCCGGTAATCTTCCATAAAATAATGTGATCTGGGCCGTAACCAAAACCCTTCCTCTTTACACTATACATCACACCATTATGACTGAAATCCACGTTTTAGACGCCACTCAGAACTCATAACGAAGAAAGCTAGAGCCTTCTGATCAATACTCTGCACCAGAGTTGGACGCTGGATATCGTAGGGTTTACAAGCCCAGAGCGAATACATGACGAGAGCACAGAACGCATGAACTAGGGTATGTATTTCCAGAATGCATAGCGGGTATCCAGCAATCGTCCGCTCTATGGCTTGTCCCACAACCCAAAGGACTTGAATGCAAACCAAAGTCTTGGTGAAAAAATTTGCTTTGCTATGGTCCTCAATGGATTCTGGCGGCAAGTCGATGAAATGCCCTTCTTGAGCCAGAAACAGTAAACCGTTAGCGGTCAAAGTCGCCCTCTCGATACTGTTGTGGAGATGGCTAATATCGACTGCGAAGCTGCTCATGAGGGCGTAGTAGGCATATGCTAGATCAAATTTATGTTGTGACATTCTGTTCTCGAGCATCTTTTTCGATGTAAGAATATGACGACGGAGACGAGGCAAAGAACTTACCTGAACATGCTTCTCCACGTGTAGCTCCCGAAGCTCTTCTAAACGCTTCAAAAAGCTCTTCGCGAGGCACGACTGTTGAAATGCGGCGAGGAAAACCAATTCAGCCGCGAAAAGTGCAGCAAGAAGCCACAACACCTTACGCCCTTGGATGCTCCAGAAAGGCTCTCCATGGGCCGGAACACTGAGATGGATGCAACTCCAGACGCAAATGGTGAGTGTAAGAACGCAACTATAGAGCAAACTCCAAGTGCCACGGCCCGATGGGTCAGGGACCAAGGCTGGAGCAGGCTCCGTCATCGAGGCTGTCAAATTCAAGGCAGGCGCGACGAAGGTAGGAGAACTGAGCCCAAAGGACAAGGCGATAAGAAGAGACACTTTCAAGTACTAGTAATGTACGCTTCAAATTTAATCTTAGAGATATCAAAGATGTTGACGACGAAAGTTGAACAAAGCTGGAAAGATTTTGTTCGTCGTGGGGCTGATGCACATCTCAGCCTCTACTATTTCAACTTAAAAGCCTCGAGGAAGGGCGAATCAACGCTGGAAGGGTGAAACATAGCACAAAAGAAGAGTTCTGATTTGCCTACGACCATGAGGACGTTTGCTTTGTCTGGAACCTGTTCCCTACAGAGAAGCCTCATGGGCTTCAGCACGATGCTTCGCAATCCTCGAGCATAGGTTTCCACAGAAGTGCAGTACAAAAAATATTCACACGACCAAAGGGACAAGAGTCATGCTTGGCTAGTCATGACACCTTTGAAGGATGTGGAAGTAGTCGAGGCTTTGATGGATGCCAAGTTCGTGAAGGAGAAGTGAAGTCGCATCGAACAAATTTGAAAGCGGAACTCGGACCGCCGACCTCGAATTCCAGCACCGCAAACTCTTACCAGCGCAACAACAACAATGGGCAGAAATAAACGCCAAAGACTCTCCTCCAAGCCCTCCAAGAAACAAAAACCCCTCACACGCCCATCCTCCTACTCGAAACCAACAAAATCCACCCCAAAATCCTCAAAACCAAAACCGCAAACCCAACACACCCAACCAACAATCCCCTTCCACCCCTCCGACCACATCCTCCTCCTCGGCGAAGGCGACCTCTCATTCGCACGCTCCCTAATCGAGCACCATGCATGCGAACACATCACCGCTACCGTCTATGAATCTTCTCTCCAAGAGTTACTCGAAAAAAACCCACATGTCGAAGAGAATATTATGGTTATAGAGGAAGGAGGAGGGGAATTGAGGTATGGAGTAGATGCGATGAAGATGAAGCCTTGGACTAGGGGGAAGGGAAAGGGAGAGGGAAGGATGGATAGGATTGTGTTTAATTTTCCGCATGTAGGGGGAAAGAGTACGGATGTTAATCGGCAGGTTAGGTATAATCAGGGTATGTCTTTTCTTCTTCCCTCTTTCCCTCTTCTCATATTTAACAAACAATTGGCAGATCTCATAGTCAAATTCTTCAAACAGTCCCTTCCCTCCCTATCCCCAAAACACGGAAGCTCGATAATAGTCACCCTCTTTGAAGGAGAGCCGTACACATTATGGAATATTAGAGACTTGGGCAGACATTCCGGACTGGAGGTTAAGGAGAGCTTCAAGTTTCAGGCAGTGGCGTATCCGGGGTATAGGCATGCGAGGACGTTGGGGGTTGTGAAGGGGAAGAATGGAGATATTGGGGGTGGATGGAAGGGAGAGGAGAGAAAGGCGAGGAGTTATGTGTTTGTGAGGAAGGGGGAGGGTGCTGTGATGGGAAATGGGAAGAGGGCGAGGGAGGAGAGTAGTGACGAGGAGGTTGATGAGAGGGACGACGAGTCAGATGAAGATGGGGATGATTCGGAGGAATGGGAAGGCATCGAGGACGGTCCAGAAAACGGAGGAAATGAGCACGGCAGCGAGGTCACGGAGGAAAGAGACGGGAGATTGAAGAGCCGATTTTCATGACTATGATCTAAGCACCTGCAACTCCATACACATCAACGCCAGTGCCGGATATCCTGAGCCATTCCGGCTTTCACATCCATATGCTCCATTTTGGGCTCCTAGCCACCAAATCTGGCGACAACTCTTCAGGCACATTGGCAAGCAAATCACCCTCCAACGACAACTACCTAGCTCTATGTTTGGATCATGCCTGGCTGGAAACTATTCATTCCATTTGGAATAACACCATCTGGAAGAATACTATTCATCATTACTGGCTGTGCTCCTAGAGATAGTGGCAGCAATGCCTCTCCCAATGCACCTTCGGGATGTAATGCGTACATCGGTGCCTCCATCGCGTCTCCATCAAAGACTACCATATTTTGGATTGGTTGTTGACGAGCACCAAGAACGTTGATTACATCCTGGGCAAGCTGGCCACCGAGGACAGCAGTAACGGGAGCAATCTCAGAACCCACATTCTGTAGGAACTTACGTAGAACCTCGGATCGAAGCGTCTCTGAGGGAAGACCTAAAGCCTTATGCTTCTGGTCGGCGAGAACAGTGAACATCTTCCAATCCTCTGGTGTGCTTGGCAGTCGTCCGTCTTGAAGCTGGGTAAACTCCCACAGAGCACGAAGACACGATATAATTGGTGTGACGGCCTTCAGTCGTCGCTTGGTCTTGAGAAACTCGGCAGGCAGACCGGCAGCATCGCTCGCCAAGAACCAAGTAGAATAGAGCTCGCGCTTTGTGACCATCTCGACGTTCTTGCCATTCTCCTTCTTCTCCTTCACATCAATCACACTTCGTGTTCGTGTCTCTGGCCCAATCGCCGTAATTCTGTTGCCCTTGTCCCGCTGTACCACATAATCGTGTTGAATCAGATCCGAGAATATGAAGCCGTAGAAACCGTGAACGCCAGCGGCATAGAATGGTCTGTGATTGATTCTCGTCGCCGTGTTGATGATGTTCAGAGAATCCGGTTGCAGATCCGTCGCGATCACAATGTCGAATGCACCAAAGTAATCCGGTCCCTTGCTCTTGATGTCGCTCTGGTCCACAATCACATTGACTCTCGGGTTCAGCTTTCTGATTTGTGGTGCAGCCGCTTCTGCTCTATTCATACCAACATTTGCTTGTGAAATGAAGAACTCGGCGCCCAGATCGCTGTCCTTAACGAGCTCGTGGTCAACGATTGTGAGGGAGTGGATGCCTGCGAGGACGAGGTTTTTGGCGATTTCGTTCGCGAGGGCTTTCATGCTAATGAGGAGGATATTGGCACTTCGGATCTTCTCTTGAGCTTGGACTCCCCATAGTCGGATTTGACGGTCGTAGAGTGCTATTTCATCTACCAATGGTCAGTTGACGGAGGATGGACGGGAGGCAGATCGTACCAGCACTGATGCCTTCTGGAGCTGGAATTGGCGCGTCCGTTGTAACTGGAAGCTGGCCTGGAGCTGGCATGATTGGCAGATCTGTGGTTTGATCCATTTTCGCGTTATTCGAGTATGGGTTGGGAGGATGGTGGCGGTCGAAGGTGGTCTGCCTGGAGCTTTCTAGGACAGAAGGCTACCGCGAGGTTGTTGACTTCGCTTTTCATACCAACTCAAAGAGGCGGAGCGGACCCTCGACAAGTGAATGTCTGGGGATTAGCAGGTACTCAAGAGAAAGTTGGAAATGCGAAACTCGGGACGAAAGCAAACAAACGAACGCTCAGAAAAAGACCCGCGCCGCGGTTCCTGAGCCTCATTCCTTTATCGCGAGCTGATAGGCTTTCATAAGCTTCACCCCACAAAGCAGCAAGCGAGAGACAACCCAACTTCAAACGACGACATCAACTCTTGAAAGAAACGTTGTTCCACTCCAGCATCGACTTTGCACCTTGCAACCGCATACTTACAATAGCTGCTGCCTATCGTCTGATCTCGACCTCGACCTCGATTGGAGACGACTCACATTTCTGGCTTCGCTGCCAAATTCCATGCCGAGACCACTATCCTTAATGGTGTGTAAGCCTTGACGTCTTCTTTGTCCACGACCACTGCTTCATACTCATGGATTCACGACAGTCTGGCAATTTTGACGACCCTCCTGCTTCCGAATCCTATCGTGAGACGGCAGACAGAATAGTGCGCGAGATACTTAACAATACTACACAATCACCCGATGATATCAGCCCTTCAGGAGAATTATACAGAGCAATAGAGCGATTCCATAGAAGAAGAGGACACCCGCCTGGTCAGAACTCGACTGAACGTACCATGTCTTCCGATCCAGACCCATCCGAGAGGCGCCAAAGATGGCTGAGGAGAGAAGGAATTGATCAAGCCTCGCCCTTGTTCGTCTTGCCACCGCAACCCGCACCCACCGAGCCGACTCCACGAGAAAGGGCTGCATCGAGATTAGCTGGAATGTCTGCTAGGAGAGGTAGACCTCGAATGTCAGTGAGCGACCGGTATATGGAAAGACATCGTGCGGTTCTTGGAGAGAATGCTGCTTCTACTTCCAGCAATGGCCTTGCAGATCTGCAACATGCTGGTCGACAATTGGAGCAGGCCAGCTCAAACCTTCGAGCTCTTTTAGATGATCCCGTACCCCATATATCATCCCCCACCCTCGAACCGGAATATGGCCATGAGGCTGAACGGAGAGTGAAGCGAAGGAAGCTTGACTCGGACAAGCTGGACACGGGATTCAAAGGCTTCAGCTATGGACGATATGGCCAAGTCGAGCCAGGAAAGCTTACCATGGAGATTGTCAGTTGTGATGGTGGCATATTCCAGGAGCAAGCAGGGAATTATTCCGCTGAGAATGTGCTAAGGAATGATTCTACGGTATATTGCACGAAGAGCAATCGATGTAACCTGGTTCTTCGACATCAAGGAGCTACGGTATTTTCTCTGAAAGAGTTAATTATCAAGGCTCCGCATTCTGGATACACAGCACCGTAGGTTACACAAGACGAAAGAGGGTCAAGGCTAATAGATTATAGTGTCCAGGAAGGAATGGTGTTCATTTCGATGTCGTCCGATGATCTGTTGGCACGAACTGCCCAGTATCAAATACAATACTCACCACCACGTCCGCGAAGATCAACGTCTCGACCCAACGATCTTCCTCCCATCATGTCCGTCAGACATAACGACGACGGCACCATGACAACAGCACAAGCTCGTGCTCGTCGATTATACAATATCGGCTTGGAAGATGAGGATTGTGATTATCGTACAGCACAGATTCCTCCAGAGTTTGCAGAGAATGCACCCGCATTTCAAGTCACCACCGAGTGCAGCGATTCTGAAGGAGAGGAAACTCGGACACATCCTTCTCGGAGCCGCTTACACCGAGTAATGGGCCTGCGGTTTGAAGAATCGGAGGATAGTGATGAGGAGCCTACCGCCGAGCAAACTAGTGCGTGGCACGAGGACTACATACTCAACATGGGTCGTTCACCACGTTTAAGACGCCGAGAAACTGCAAGCAATATTACACTGGCGGAGGCGGAGGAGGCATCTCAGATCGCAACACAAGAAGCTGTCCGAGCTGTCGGTGGAGAGCTTATGGCTCCTCACGCGAAGTTCTTCATCGAGAGGGACAAGAGCAAGTGTACAGTGAGGTTCGACCCACCGGTCACAGGGAGATTCATCCTATTGAAGATGTGGAGCCCGCATCACAGTGCTTCGAGCAACATCGACATCCAAAGCGTGGTGGCGAAAGGATTTGCAGGGCCGAGATTCTTCCCAGCGATTGAGATGAGATGAAACAATTCGGTGGGAGCCCATAGTTGTCTGGAGATGCCACGACCATCACGACTGGAATCCTTGCACCCCATTACACATTTTAGGGGGTGTATTATGTTTATATTATCTTACAATACCACTTAGGTCTCGTACCTACTACCACTTCAATGCATCAATTTCATCAGATACAGACGCATCTTCGAGTCCAAAATCCTGTTGTCCTGTGGTACTGTACATTCTTGGCTGGAGCTACTTTTGATAAACTCACACTGCATGCTTTACTTACTTTTTTACTCACTTCTTTGTTCTCGCCGTTATTCGTTATGTCTCCAGTGGGACAAATATTTCAAAGACAGTTCGCTTCCTCTCAAAAGCTTTGCTTTGACTATAACAATAGTATTGTGTTTTGGCAAATTGTGCTTGGCTGGATGAAAGGCTGAGGATCAAACAATTAGGACAATGGCGCCTTTGTTAAAATGTTGTCCTACAATCGTGTCTTCAGAACAGCAAAGTTTGAAGATTCATATTTGCTATGGTTTCCCTAGTGTGCGATTCTTTTTTCCCTCTTCAAGTTCTTGTGTACACCCCCATTTCTACAATCACAATTTTATCACAGACGAATTTCAATTCAACTCGAAATCAACACCTCCGGATGACCACCAGTGAAAAAAATGGCTCCCAATCCCGTCATTAAGCACAATCTCCTCCAAACGTGTCTCGGCGCACTCATTCTTCGCAAAGTGCATCAAAATCGCCACGATTTCGGGTTTATCTTCGACCTCGATGCAATTCTGATGAAAGGCGCAAGAGCAATACCCGCTGCGCGCAAAACTCTCCTGTACCTGCAACATAACAACATCCCCTTCGTGCTAATGACCGACCGAGCGATGAACATGGAGATCCCATACTCTCTGACTTTGAGAGAAGACCTTTGGCTTGATACCCTCTCTACTGACCAAGTCATACAAGCGCACAGTCCTTTCAAGCAACTTGTTCCTCAATTTGTGAACAAGATTGGGCTTGCTATTGGAAGAGGTGACCAAGAATACCTTAAATATCTTGCGCGCAGTTATGGATTCAAACGCGTCGTTGTCCCTTCTGACCTCAGCTATGCAGAAAGGGTACACATCAGCGCAATCCTCGTCTGGGATACTCCTGAAGATATTGAGCGCGATGCACAACTCGTTGTGGACCTTCTGCTTTCGCATAAAGGACGAACTGGCACCATCTCTCCAATCAACGGCTACCTCCAAGACAGCCAACCCCCAATCTTCTACAGCAATCCTGACTTCGATGGCTTCAAACATCGCATCAACCATCTTTGGACCGAGAAAACGAATGAAGTTGAGCTCAATAACCAAGTCTTGTATGGAAAGAAACATGTCGAGTCTCTCCGTTACGCCGAATTGATGTTACGAAAGCAGCATGAGAAGATCCATGGAACTGAGACAAAGGAGATAAGGAAAGTGTTTATCGTCGGCGATTATGGCAATATCAAAGGCGGCACGAATGAAGGAGCATCGAGGAGGGGTGCTGATTTGGTTACTTGTCTCGTTGAGAGTAGTGTACATGAAGCCGGGACAGCGCTGGACGTTGTCCCTAGATGGGTAGGTCAAGATGTTGGATGCGCAGTTCGTCATGCATTGAGGGGTGAGGAATGGGTGGACAATGAGTTCTTAGGAGATAAAGATAAATAAGTAACTCAGTTGCTTCTCACCATTTTCACGCTCCTCAGCCTTAGCTCTACCTCCTCAAGCGCATCTTTCTCCGCCAGAAATAGTCAACTATAAAACAGTTTTCATTCCAACCTACCCACAATAAAAGTAACAATCCCATGCTCCTTCCTCCTATGCCAGTCCTTCGGCTTGTCATCTCCCCCCGTATGATTCCCAAACCTCCAAAACCAAGCCTTGCAATCCCACCTCGTGCCCGTCTCATCCCCCACCTCCTTCCACAATTCCTTAAAACTCTCAACATTATGTTCCCAAATCTCACCCTTCCCTCCTCTAACCGTCGCCTTCGCATTCGCCAATTCATGATATCCGGCATTTAGGTTCCCCGTTATACGACCGGTGACGAGGACTCCTGGGCGGGGTTTTAGGACCGAGATGAAGCGTTTTAGGAGGGATTTTTGATCTTCGATGCTGAAGACATGAATCAAATGGGTGGCATTCAAGACGTCGATTTTCCCTTCTAAGTGTTTTAACCCAGCAGCGTTCGAGTCCAGGATATCTGCAGCTATGAAGTGATCCTTGGGTATGATCTCCTGATCTCTGAAAAGCGTGTACCCGAAGTCGAAATACTCCCCGTATAAATCCGTTCCGTAAATAGAGGTTGCGGGTACGCCGTCATAAACCAGTTTTCGCACGTCTTGGGCGAACATACAGCCTGTGTCTAGGAATTTTCCTCCGTTTTTTAGGGTTTGGAGGATCTCGGAATATGTGGATGCGATAGTCTTGGTGATTTCTGGGTCGTCTTTTGGGAGGTCGTCGCCTGAGAGGCCGAGTTCGGTGAAAACGAAGAGGCCAATTGAGGGGTAGGGGTGGTGGTCCCAGGCATCGTCGCGGACGGCTGAGAGGTGGGAGTCTACTTTGTTGGCTGGGATTTTGCTATATTGTTGGATGAGGGAGCGGAATGCTGCTGTGATGGGGCGTTGTGATAGTTGGAGATAGAAGGGTTGGTCTTTGGATCTGATGTCTGAGTCTGAGGACGACATGATGTTCAAAGATTCTATAGTAAAAAGGGTATCCAAGGAGAAGATAAGGAGGATTATGAAAGACGAATGCTTAATCTCAGTATGGTTGACATTGATGGGGAGAGATTACATGATCTTCAGAATCGTCATAGGGGTCCTAGTGAAGAACCGACATGCAGTCTAAGGAACTACTGAGGTGGAGCCCCTATCTTTCTACCCAAGAGCAACCGACATCATGAAGAATTTGAATAGCAATAATTCGAAAGAAAGACAAGATCACTTAGAGCAACACAGCCATAAAGACTTGTTTGGTAGTGAAATCCAAATGTATGGTTTAGAAAGAAGTTGAGGTCTACCAAAATGTGTTCTCTCATTGCCCGAGTGAAGCAAGAAGAGGATCTCCTCCCTCGCTAAGCCTCAGCGATTATCCACCAAATTTCAGGCTTCAAATCGCTAAAGCTAGGGTTCTCGACGCCTGAATGACTTGTGCAGCGAGTGCTTCACCCTGCTTCACCCAGCAACATCCAACCTCGACAACAAATGTCCTCCATTCTGCAACTTCTGGAACACCCCCTCCGGATCCCATTTCTTACTCTGCCCTTGCAGAAACCCTACCATCTCCTCTCCATAGCTCTTTAGTGGGGACTGTATGGGCCCCGCATCATTCATAAACATGAAGTCAAGAAGAAGTCCTCTTTCCCGTGTCGTATCCTCAATCGTTTTGATCAGTTCTCTGATCTTGGCTCGTGCAGCACCGTCGTCTTTGTCGTCTGTCCATTCGACCATTATTCCGAGGAAAGAGTGTGGTTCTGAGGGAATGTTCATGCAGTTTCCGCCTTGCGCTTTGCCTTTTTCGACTGCTGCGGGGCCGATGGGTTGGATGGTGAAGACGAGTGTGAAGGGTGAGTCTGCTGCGATTTCTTGGAGTTTCTTGTGGAGTTCTAGGTAGACGTCTGCATCGACACGAACGCTTGCTACTCCTGTTTCTCGCCTGTAGCATGGTCAGCGCCTTCACAATGTTTGCATTGTTGGTGCTTTTACTTCTTCTTCTCTGCCATGGTGGAAGCTTTTGCTACAGAAAATTGAGTCCCTTGAGTCTCAGGCAGCGGGACAGCCATTGGTGCAATGTCATCGAAGACTTTAAAAGCGGAAGGCGTTCCGGAAACTTGGCCTTTGTACAACAAGCCAGCGACCAAGAAACCTGGGTTGATGGAGAGGAAGAGTCCGATACGGTCGTCTTTTTCCATGGAATGTTGCACTTTGACGGTGGCATCCATGACCTGCTTGATGTCGGCTGCGGAGTAGACTCTAAATGTATACCAGACA
Source organism: Phialocephala subalpina (assembly GCA_900073065.1). Classification (NCBI taxonomy): domain Eukaryota; kingdom Fungi; phylum Ascomycota; class Leotiomycetes; order Helotiales; family Mollisiaceae; genus Phialocephala; species Phialocephala subalpina. The sequence continues at coordinate 1,165,444 of FJOG01000005.1, forward strand.
TGGAAGTCTGAAAATGTTTGGAGATCGAATCTGGTCACGATGCCTCCAGAGCGAGTCAGCGGATCAAGAAATGCTTGTGCAGGCAACAATGTAGGTACCGAAATTTAGTTGACCACCTTTCAGGGCTTTGAACAGATCTACGTTCGCTTTGGCATTTGCCTGGACTATCGAGGAATCGGCAAGCACAACCTAGGTATTGATTCTTGAGCTCATGGATATATGCCCGAGTCAAGCGGAGTGGTTTCTTCTTACCTCAAAACTCTTGACATTGTCGCATACCATACCCCAACAATTTGAGAAATGAGACATACCACCTAGATCACGCAGTTTAATAAATGTTCCTTTCGTTAGACCAGGTTGATGACATACCACCAGTGACAAGCCCTCCAACGCCCACCCCACTCGCTCGTCCACCAACAACCGTTTTCTCATCTTTCTCCAACACCTCGTAAACTCCATCCCAAGTCGCCCCAGGACCAATACTCGCCACTTCCCTGTCATCCGACAAAACAACCTCATTCATCTCACTCAGATCCAACAGCACACCATCCTTCCCAACACTCGAACATCCTGGGTTAGAATTATGCCCCGCGCCGCGAACCGCGAATTTGCATTGAAAGAATGTCACGATCTTTAATGCGAGAGCTACTTCGAGAGTGTTATGGAGTTTAACGATGCAAGCGGCTGGGAGCCAGCATGTTGTTGACCAGTTTTGTTGTTGGGCCTGTGTGTAGGTGGATGAGGATGGGGTGATGACGCGGGGGTTGAAGAGGAGGAAGAGGGCGTTGGTGGTCTTTACTGCCCGAATTTCTGATGATTCAGAGGAGGAAATGGCGATTGCGTCGAATGCGCTTGCATTTCTGCTGACACAGTCTTGGTATTGATCAATGAGCGTGCTACTGAGTTTAGAAGGGGCAGGTGCGTCCAGCACGGTTTGGAGAGATCTCGCCAGCGATACCATTCTGAAGGCGAAAGTGTGAACGAACCCGCAAATCAATTTGACTTCAGAAAGCATGAAGTTGTATTATTCTTATATGAAAATCCTAGTCTCAAATATGTAAGCCGGAACTCGTCACGATGTTGCCGATTGGGAGACTCGGATGGGTCTCGAAACGATGCTACGTTACTTCCGAGTCTGGCTGAGAAATTCGTGAGACGCCCAGCAGTATGGAATCAGAACGTATCTGCAGCATTTCGCATCCATCAACCAATCTGACACGACGCCTCGTACAGTTGATGATCTTGATGGAGGTTCCGGGCAGGGTTGTTCTTTCCTGCTGTACGAGCAGGGGTGTTTGGCGAGCCGTGCCTCCCCCTTTTCAGCAGGAGCGACTGCCGAGAAACACCATTCAGGGGATGCGAATGCTCAAATGTTGACCAAAAGAGACCGATATTACGCAAGACATACCAAAACAGAAGTACTGGGCGATCGAGAATTCTTTCGTCTGACTGCAAAGTTATCAAAACACATTGTTGTATGATGCTTTCGTGAGACTCCTTCCCTGTGCTCGTGGTCACTTCCGTTTCAAGGGCTGCACACTTGCGACCCTGCACTGAGTATTAATTGTTCTCCCTCCCCAGCTTCTCTTCTTCTCTTCTTCACCTCACTTTGAGTGAAGTGAGATCACTCTCAGCACCGCACCACAATTCAAGATGTTTGTTAAATTGATTGTTGCAACAAATGCGAAACTGTGAACGCACTTGCATCACTGTACCCAAGAAGGAATCATGGCGATGCAAACGTAGGCGTCTTTGGTAAGTACCTTTAGCCAGAGAGATTGAGTGTGCAGCACAGCTGTGAGACGTTGAGACATTTTTTTCAGTAGGCTTCATTGACGTCGTTATGTCCATTGAAGTATCCTGCGTGTATGAAGTAAGCACCCTAGAACACAAGCGTCTGCACTCCCGGACCAACCATACTTCGTACTATGACCAATCCTATTTGGTGTAATATTTGGGTCGCAACAGCTTGTCGATTCCGAATGCCGCATTCTCCTTCACCAGTCGAATAAACTCCTTATCGGTCTGATCATAACCCTCGCCGACACGTCGTTGGAATATCTTCACCAATTCATCGATCTTGACAGAATCTTCTTTGCATTGCTGGTCTTGTGAGCTTGCATCTGCAAGTCTATATTCTCCTAGCTCGAGTCGTGATCACTGGGTCAAATTCGAACCCACGCAGGAACCCGGGCTTTAGCAAGAGGCAAATATTGAATTGGAGTTAACGAAGTCTGCTCGAAGATAGCCTGCCAAGACAGTGACCAGTGTCCCTTCATCCACAGCAATAAGATGCAATCCCATGCGAGGTTCCTCCAAGGTTGACTCTCATCTCTACCTCTCCCCACATGACCTACTTCGAGACTCTAGTTGACACCGGTGTCCTTCATCCACAAGGCCTTGAGCTTCGAGCCCTCCTTCATTAGTAGATCATATGCTTGCTTCAGCGTCATTAGAGTGGTACCACGTTCGTGATCAAGCTCAATGCACCACTTCCAGAATAGGAGAACCTCATGAGCGCACTCAAGCATATCTTCGAGATGTGCGACCTCCCAATCCAAATCCGTGGTGGCAGACAGGCAAGCAGCACCTTCAAGTGTAGCCCATACCAGGTGTCCATCTGGAGCCTTGGTATTAGCGAACTTAATCCCCAAAGCAGATTCGACATCAGCAAGTGATCCGGGAGGGCCGAAGAAAGCTTCCTTGAGTCCGTCCAGCTCCTGTAGCTTCACACCGAAGCGGGGGCGGCCATCGATCTTGGTCTTCATATATTTCACGTTTTGGACCCATTCGATGTCTCCTTGTAGGCGTTGAAGTCGTATCTTCTCCATGAAGAGAGCAAACTTGACTGGTCCGTCCTGAACAAGCTGTTTGTGGAGCCATCTGTCTTCAGATCGTCGGTTGTCCGCTTGCCACTCGGTAAGATTCTCCGTCGTCTTGCGCTCCTCGATATCCTTCATCATCTCTCGAATGTTGGGCTCAGCCATCGTGAGGTCTTTCATCAAGGGACCAGCAAGCAAGGTAACATCTCCTGGGAAGCCGTCGAAGGGATTGGGTTCGGGAACTGTTGCACTGTCAGAATACCATCACATAGAGCGATTTGATAAACAAGCTTACAGGCAAATTGCCAAATATGCTTCTCAGCCCAACAAGCCTTTTCATCCTCAGACATATGTTCGTAGTTGGGGAGGCCGATAAGTTTGTGTCCAACCAGTTCGCAGACCTTGAAGAAGTACGCATCGAAGCCGTTGACGGTTTTTGCTTTATCTCTTGCCAAAACCCCGATCCTGGACCAGACCGACTTGTATCGTGCCGTTGGTGCCATTGTGTAGGCCTTGCTTGTTCGATGTTGCGTTCGTGGGTCTAGACGCGTCCTGAATGGGGTGTTGATGTCGTAGGTTGAGCGTGCTGGAGACGCGAAAACCTTTCTTGAAGACAGCCGAAAATACCTTTCGAGGAGGCTCGTAATTATTCACTTGCGGCGGTTGATGAAAGTGAGGTGCAGAAAAGTTGAATTCCAAGGCGCAAGAGAGGTTGCAATCGGAGAGGCGGGGCTTCTTAAAGATTTAGCTTGTCCTGGCGATGTTGAGTGTTCGACGACACTATGGACTTCAAATTGAAGTTTATCTAGATGACGGTTTGTGGTTTTATTTGGGATGCGAAACAGCTACGTACAGGTTGCGCATACACAGCAGCGGACGTTGACGTAGCCTTGACAGAGCCAGAGGAGAGTTTCCTACCGAGCTGGCGTTCTGGCCGTGCCGAATACAAAACACAAACAGCCGTGCTGCTTATGCCATGATTCTACTTGATCATTCCTCGATAGCATCTCCCTTGACTGCGGATGCTTTTTCGAGGACTCCGCTTTCTCTTACCCACCGGCGCTTGAGCTTAGAGTCCTCCTGCAGAAACAGGTCGTAGGCTTCCTTTACTGTCACGAGTGTGATGCCGCGGTCGTAGTCCCACTCAACGCAGTACTTCCAGAATTTAAGAACCTGATGTGCTTTCTCAAATCGCGCCTTGAATTCTTCCTCGTTTTTCTCGATGAACTTGTAGTTGTATGGTTGAGGAATGAAGGCATGCACGACCACTGGTGAAGACGTTGCACCCCACTGGATGTTAAGATTAACTCCAAGCTCTCGTTGAACATTCAAACCGGACCGGCCCTTGTAGGTCTTTTCCCGACCCCAGAAAGCGTCAAAGAGCAGCTGTGAGTCATGAGACTCTCCAAGGGGGCCAACCTCGACGTGGTAGCCGTGCTTACCATTGATGGAGTTTCCGAAAAGCTCTTCAACTATACTCGTTCCAGCAGCATTTGCAGTGCGAATCTGTGCTTTGATTTTTGATTCGGGGTTTCGGCATTCGATGAAAATCGCATATTGGTAAGAACCGATCATCTGGAGCTTTCTTCGTTCGCCGTTATATCTATCCTGTTCCCTAGACCTTTCGTAACCAGCAGGTAGACTTGCTACTATTCTGCAACGCTCCTCCAACTCTTCCAAGACCTCAACAACATCGGGATCTTTCATGTCCATACCCAACTTCGATATCATCTTGTCGACGAGAGCCCTGTCACCAGGAAATGGCTCCGCCCCAGTAACTACTGCGACTTGTCAGAATGGAACAATCTTTTGGGTGCAAAGGTGAATCTACAAGCAAACTTCCAGATGTAGAACTCCACCCAGTTTGTCTTCTCGTCCTCTGATGCTCAGTTCCATACGAATGGTTTGACCAGTGTCTTGCAAACGCGTTCGCAAAGGATCATGAAGAACTCGTCGAACTTGTCATCGGACTTGGCTCTGTTCACCGCAATGTTATTGAGGATGGGCTAGACTGACGTGTACCCTACCGTTTCGTAGGTTTAGGCCTCGATTTACGGCGCTGAGTTCGTGGTTCTGGATGCGCCGTGGAGGAGGCAGGATAGGACGTTATAGATTGAAGGTTCTGGGCGGGGACCAGGCCCGAGCTTCCAGTCGTTGTTGGACGGATGTGGAAGTTGACTTTCGAGAATATTCGAAGTGATCATCTATCTGCGGTGTTGATAAACGTGAGAGCATGGAAGCTGGAAAAATGGAGATTATCTCGAGGCGAAATAGAGGTAGCTCCGAAAGCGAGAGATTCCTCAAAAGAGTTAGCTTGTACAGTTCTAGCGAGATCGAATGTTCAAAGACACCATAGACATTGAAACAGTTAGAGAAGCTGGTCTGGATGATATTCACTTTGAAATGCGAAGGTTCTACCTGCGGGGAGGCTGCTCAATGCTTTTCTGAGCTCATACCGAGGAGTTATTTCGTCTCATCTCCTCAATCTCGAAGCAGAATAGAGGGTCTCTTTTCTCCGCCTTGAGTCATACATCCTCAGCGGCTTCGTAACTTCCAAGTTCAGGAGATTCTTGCAGGCCATTTTCCTCAAGCCGTATAGCCTCATCTTGATCCTCGGCGACCCCAGCAGTTGCAAGAGAACAACAGCTCGAAACTGGTAGAAAGAGCCTGTCTCGCTGGCAGCTCCCTGTAAAAAGCATACTCGTCATCCACCTAAATTGCTTTGCGCTTCTTAGATACCTCTGTACCTCCAAATGTTCTGGTGAAATCAGGTAAGCTCGTTTTCAGCAGCCACTCTTTGACCAACGCGGAATCCTTCGTGTAGAGCTCCATCCTCGCACCTTCAAAAGTTGACACTCCTTCCTTCTTATTGATGTACAACCACATCCGAAAATCACTTAGAAGGCTGACGACTGCTGAACTATCCACCTTTGTACCCTTTGATACCCGAACAAGTTCGTCCGGTCCGTACCGTCCGAGAATTTGTTTCTGCCATTCCTTCACTTGTCGTGTGCTCTCTGCTAATTGGGCCTGAACTTCTGGTTTGATGAACTCGGTGACGGGGAGAGTGCTGTAGTCTTGGATTATAGGGTAGATAGGTCGGTAGTTGTTTGTTTCGATGATTTCAATCTCGGACTCTAGGGATAAGCTTTCTCTTGCTCTTTTGGCTGGGAGCGGTGGAAGTGAAGATGCTGTGAAGGACCTAGACGACCTTTCACGCTCTCGACGATTCTGCTGATCGAGGGTGTATGATTCGATAGATGTGTCGGGCGTTGTGGATAGAGTATGCCTCTGAGACGTGGTAATCTTTGTCCGTGATGACGCCGGTGCTTGGTTCATTGGACGAGGAGCAAATTGTAGGGTCTCGGAGGCCGTCTTGAGGGGTATTATGACCTGGATTCTTGACTTGGATGGAGAATTAAAAGCTTGAATAGGGTCAAGAGGAAGCGCCTGATCCTTCGGCGGACTTGGAGTGTCGATCCTGGCGTTTGGCTCGAGAGTGGTACTCGTCTGTTCTCGATCATGATTGGCCAGCTCTTGTCGGTGATGCTGGCCGGTGTTTTTGTTGATGGGGGTGCTTGCGTGCTCTTGACCTTGACCAACGGAGTCTTGTTGCTGTCGAGTAGTGGTATACAACTCGAGGGAGATACTCGTTTGCTCTCGATTTTGAACGGCCGATCCCCGTCGTTGAGGGACAAAGGTAGTCAGTCCGGGTGGGGTAATGTTTCGCTCTGGAGCTTGAGTGATCAATCCATGATTTGGATGCGGCATGCTGTTCCTAGCTCCTTCCCAAGACCTGCTCTGTTGTACCGGTACATAAAATTGATCCATCCACCGTCCATCTTGGCCCGCGTCTTGTTCTTCATGAGGAATGTCGTTGGCAGCTTGCTCTCGAGACTTGTTCTGCTGTACCAGTAGATGTAATGGATCCAAACTCCCGGGAAAGACCAAACTTTCAGGAACTTTCGTCGGTCAGGTCACAGAATCTTGCAAAAGGAACGTCGTGCTCAACTTACAGACTCCTATCCAGGTGTGAAACTCCCAAAAGCATTGCTTCTGGTCCTCAGACATATACTCCAGCTCCGGGTGGTTGTCGAGCAGTTGGCCAATTTCATCAGCAATTCGATCAAAGACGTCTCTGTGGATCTTCCGTTGAGAACGTATTCGTTCCATCGTTGGCCATACAGATAGGTAGGGTGCCATGGCTGTCGATACCTGACCTTCAACGTCGACGAGGTTGTTGGTCTGAACGCAGAAGGAGGGGGACTAAGATCGGGAGAATGGTGAAGCTTCGATGCTAGGGATCGGCCTTGGAAGTGAATCAGTGCCGTCGAGGACTCCAATCTATCCCAGCAGCACGTGACGATGAATTATTTTAATCCTCTTCATGGTCGGAAGTGCTGATTCGAATGTATTTGAGAGGCCTGAAAGTCGATGTACGATTGTAATCGTATTCGTATTCGAAGAGCTTCCTCACACAGATTCTGCTAAGGATTCGAGAGGGTGATGGACATTTAAGGTCACTCAGGAATGATGACAGGGTATGGCACAGCTGGGCGTGTCAGCTTCTTCGTATTTCCAGCTGAATCTCACCACATAAATGAGGGTTGTGAGCTGTAATGGCTTCGAAAGTGGTGCGCGTTTACTGAAGAGGAAGAGAAGCGTGTTTTTGGATAGAGAGGTGTTTTAACTAGTCCTAAAGTAGACTGGTGGCACATGGAAATCCTTGGCATTTTGATGACTTCAGATTTCTCTTCACATACCTACACACTCTCAACAAGAACCTCAACAGCATTCATATCCCTCATATAAGCCCCCTCGAACATCACAGAGTCCTCCATGCACACAGATGACCAAGACGGCTGGGACTTCCATCTGTACTTCCAACAGCCAGCGACGTCGATGCCCCCAACGCCCAACTTGTACGGCTCAATAGCTATCAAAATCTTCTGATTGAGCTTGCTGCTCAATGCGAAGCTTCGTCTCTGCCCATCGATGCTCAAACAGAATCCAATCTTTCTTCCATTTAGGGAAATCGTCGTCTCGAGCGCTAGCGGCGGTTGCTCTCTTCTGCTCTGAATACCACTTCTCTCGGTATGCTGTCATTGTCAAGAGGGCAGGGTCTTTCTTCTCTTTCACATACAGCTCCCAAGCATGATCGACGGCTCTGAGATCGCATGTTTGTAATTGACAAGAAGCAGGATTGTTGGTGACTTTATAGCCCTTCTTAACGATCTTCGAGAGGTAGCGGCGAAAATCATAGTAGGGGTGGCTTTCGAATGCACCTGGCTTTTCAAGAAGTACTTGTTTCAAAACCTGTTCCTCGAAGTCAGCATATTTGTTTGGAAGTTTCGACGCTGGATTTGAATGTCCAAGGAGCGCCAGAACATTCATACGATCAACTCCTGGACCAATTTTGGTTGCCAGAAACATCAAGACGGTAGCTTACCTGGGCTTGTAGTGGTGTAGGAGGTGTTCCAATCATGTCTTTAACCAACCTCATTGCCTGCTTCCAGCTGCGGTCTTCGAACCACGTCTCTCCTGACTTGTAAAGGACGTACTTTATGACCTCGACCTTGTCATTTGTCAGGGGTCGTCTACCCAGCAGACGCTGGCATTCCTCAATCGCTTCGTTCCACCAAATATGTGTTGTATCCTCATAGAAATGGTTGGGACCGACAACTTCCTTGGGCGCTCTCTCGTCATCTTCACCAATCCTCAGTCGCATTGCCTCTGCAATGATAAAGGTTACGAAATCTGGTCTATCCTTGAAGGCGGGGTTGCAGACTATGCCACCGAAGTATTCGCAAAATCTTGGGCTCCAATTCGGATTTTGTATCCAGGTAGTGCCTGTCTTTGCATTCTTGATTTCCTTGTTTTCGTACGTGCAGACGGTGACGTTATTTGGTAGCAGCATTCCAGGATAGACTTTGAAGTATTGCATAGTCTTTCGATATAGGCTTTTCTCGTGGGGTGTAGTCTTTCTGAGGAGGAATTTGTCGTCTGCGGACCAGTTTTGTTGCAATGCCTCTTCATCCTCCCAAGACCATAAGAGAGTATTGTGGTACACTTTTGGAAGTATTCCACATTCGGAGGGGATTATAGTGAGGCGCTCGTTGCCAGGACCTAGACATATTAGCCTCGTTGCTCGTTGTCGTCTGCAATGGGTTCGTACCAGCTACTTCCTGGATCTCATTTTTGCTGTCCATTGTTTCCGAGGTCGTTGAAGTTGATTATTCCACTTGCTACTCTTCTCAGATCGAAAGAAACCCCAAGTGCTAGTCCGGTAAGGCTTGGATTGTTATCCGACCCCCTTAGCGCCCACGTGACTCGCCTCGTCTAGACAGCATTTGGAAGCGGGCGCAATGAACCGTCAAATGTCTGTCTTCTTCACATCACAATGGCTTGCAAGTCATCTGAAGCGATGTATATGCCAGGGCTATCGCCCCTGACTGCCAAAAAGCATCAGGTTCTTCATTTCTTTGACCAGCAGAGGATTGGAGACTTTATGCCCCATAGGAGAGTTATTGCTTAGAGATGTATGTCACTTCATCATAAGACCCACACATAGGAGTGATTTCTCAATCCTGCAAAGTAAAATGTTATTTCCTTTCTCTAGATAGATCAGATATTCTTAGTGAAGATGTGCTTTGCATCGTCAACTTTCCATCTCTCGACCTTTCTGGGACCTTCTCAGACCCCTTCCTTTGAATCAAGACACTCATTGATAAATGTTCTAACACTTCGCAATATACATCATCTCAACACCTTACAGCCTGTAACGAGGTCGACACAGGGCAGAGTGATTGATAAAGCCGTGTCTTTGTCTCACCTTTCTTGCTACTGGAACTTTTGCCGTCTAGTTGAGCTTTTCTTCTAGATAATGGCGAACGCATGCACAATTGTTGATCAATCAGAACAATGTTAGGAACAAATCTTGGTCAGTAGTTGCTATGACTATTCTGGTAAGATGATATCTCAAACTTAGAAATACAGACTTGCTAACAGGGCAATCTCTTGATTCCTAAGGAAACACAATTTTTTGGTCGTAGCTCCTGGCAAAACCCAGATTCTGCTCTATCTCCAGGCAGAATCTCCAATGCACACGACTCCGCCCCCTCCCATCCCGGACCGATCCGACGGCAACAACCCCTCCCTAATATGTATACCTAAAATTCTCGTCTCCCTCCTCCAACACCACCTCCCCCCTATCCGCCCTCCCATTCTGCTTCCGAAACGCTACCGTCAACGCCGCCACACAAAAACAAATAAGAACCTGACTCCCAATCGCCACACTAATACCCGGCACATACCCCGGTCGATCCTCACTCCTAAACACCGTACTTCCCACTATCCCTCCCAAACTTCCAAATCCCACCAAGGTCGCAGAACAGAAAGCTCTCTTCCATTGGCCGCGAATGTTATTTGCTTGGTATGCCATGCAGACTGGAACGTTGGCGTTGGCTCCTGCGGTGGCGAGGAAGACGCCGAAATAGCGGACTTTGGCGTTGGGGTGAAATCCGAGGATTGAGAGGCCAATTATGGCGGTTATGGCGTTGAATGCTATGGCGGGGCCGCGCATGCGGTAGCGGTCTCCCCACCAGCCTGTCAGGATCATCTGCATAATTGTCAGCTCGGGGTATAGAGGATTGAGATTGAATGGTTGAGAGTGGAAGGGAGAAGGGAAAGGGGAGGGGAAGGGGAGGACGCGGGGGAGACTTACCATGATACCAGCAAAGACATAAGGAGGAGCAATAAGGCATTGAGCGGTCCCAACATCAAAGCCAAGATTGATGTTCAGGATAATGGGTAGGAAGTAGGCGAGGGCGTACGAGACTGTAGTGATGGAACCGAAGATCAAGGCATAGGCCCAGATTTTCCAGTCTGCGCCTGAGCCGGCCCATTTCTTGAAGTTGAATTTGGTGAGTTCGACGTCTCCGCGGTCCATGTTAACGCGCGCAATGATGCAGCGGAGTTCATCGGGTGTGAGGAAGTTGAGGGACTTGGATCTTGTACTGTCTGGGAAAGAGAGGAGAAAGATGGCACCGAGACCGGCGACTATGCAGGTGAGCTGCAAAGGAAGCCTGTCAGCGATGATCTTGAGGGCTCAGATGTTGGGAAGGCCGCGACATACGATTCCTTCGATGATGAAGATCCATCGCCATCCATTAAAACCGGCAACACCTTTCATCTGCATCAGCCCAAAGGCCAAGATACCTCCGAAGGCAGAAGCAACGCATCCAATGAGGTAGAAACCTGCATATCGTTTCCCCATCTCGTAACGCTTGTACCACGTTGACATCAAGTACACAACGCCGGGAAAGAAGCCAGCCTAGAACAGTAACGAATCAGTACTTCTCCTCCTAATAATGCTTAGATCACTTACCTCTAAGACGCCCAAGATAGCTCGCAATCCAATAAGAGCTTTCCAGTCTTTGACGAAGCCGAAGCCAATCATGACACCGCCCCAGAACAGAGTAATCGTCGAAAGAAAGACGCGAGGGCCAACTTTACGGCAAATAATCGTTCCGGGAGGTTGGAAAATGGTGTAGGTGATGAAGAAGACTAGGGTAACAATAGACTTGTGCACGTCAGCTTGCTGTATCGGTACATATTCCAGGGTGAACGCACATATCGATCAACTCCGTTGATCTTGGCAAGTCGAAGTTCCACGTTCATACTGTTTAATAGAATCAGCAAATGCAACCAAGAGGAGAAGTCGACTTACCCCGCAATGGCGGCATTTGACAGGTTCGTTCTGTCGAGCAGAGACACACAGTACATCAATCCACATATTGGGATCAAGCGAACGTCTACCTTGCGGAGGATGCGAGCCTGCTCTTGAAGTGACCAAGCAGAGAGAACCTCGCTGTCACTGTCTGGACCATTGGAACCAGCGAGTTCCTTAGGCTGTGGAGCATTCTCGAGATGGCCGTCGTCGACCTCGCCGGTCTTAGAGTCCCAAGTCGTTGCCATGCTAGCTGAAAGGTCGTGATTGTGGAGGTGGCGTTCGTATCAGAGGTGGTGTTTCCTTGGCAGATAGGCACAAAAGAATCCTAGAAGCAGCTGCTTGATACTGATGAGTGAACACAAAATATCGCAGGGTATTGCAGGCCTACTTGTACTCCCATCCAAGAATTTCCCAAGGATGGGCCAGACCTCCAGTCAATTTCCAAGTCCATGGTGTCGTATGGTACGATCTTGGACAACGCATGCCAGCTGTGTGAGGGGTTTTCAAATGTCGTGTGGAACCCGGGACATTGGGATGGCAGAGAGCTGCTACTGCTGCCCTTTCTGGGCCGTCTCCGGTTGAATATCGCGAACTGATTGATGGGGATTGAAGATTTCCAAGATTTGCGGGCTTGGCTACTTGGCAACTGTGACCCCATGGGGAGAAGGGGCAAATATTGCCAAGGGTTGAGCATTGGCGATAGTGTGGGGTAGCACTTGGCAAAGAGATCACCGAGGTATCATTCTGTTTTTGTGTTTTTGGATGTCCTTCAAGTCCCGGGACGTCGGTTTGGCATTTTACGACTGATTCGTAAGGAAGAGCTACCATCAGCTACCGTAAGTACAGCCACCATGCCAAGTCTGCTCTACTGCGCACCACATCTCCCACATCCGCGTCCATTTGAATGTCCCTGAGAAGTCTGGAGCAATCAACATGCAAACTTAGGCCCAAACAAGACGAACTCCTCCATCAGTATCCTCGTCCTCTCCATCAGCATATCGGTCCTCAAGACCTTCGCCAGACTTGGGCCATTGACCATCGTCCTCAACGTCCATGACCTCGTCCATCTCCAAAACCGCCTTGAACTCCACCTCAACCTTGACATTCATCTCACAATAAAGCCATTCTCGGAATGCCATCCAGACCTTGGTATCGCCTGGGAACGGAACTGCCTCCTTGAACAGTGCCTCACCTGCACCATCATTACCACTGAACTCAACACATGCAAACAGATAGAAGTAACTTACAGACAACCATCCAGACAAAATGATCGTAAGCCGCAGCTTGAAGATCGTGGGTTAGGAACTTGAAGAAGCCCAGGTCCTCCATGAGATCGAAGAGCTTGGCGGACAACTGGTCGAACTCCTTAGTCTTGGTGATGATATACTCTCGGACAAGGATAGCGTCTGCACCCAGGACATTCATCGCGTCGGAGCGGATCTTCTTTCCCACAGCACGGTTGATCGCGTTCCAGTGGGTTGAGTAGGGGGCGAGAGCTTCGGCTGGGAGATTGAGGGAGGTGTCGGCGGTGACAGCGTGCTCGGGGATTTTGTTGAGAGTAGAGCCTCCGCGCGTACGAGAGGTGGTCGCCATCATGATTGACTTTTTGCGTTCGATTATGTTGGGGAAGTCGAGGTTGATGGTTGAGGTTGAAGTGTTATGGTGGAGGAGGGATTTTGTACGCGACAACCCGCTGGCGAATTCTCGAATATCAAAGATGAACTTCAATGGCCAGTGCCTTCTGGGACAATAAAACCGAAGGAGATTCGAATCACAAAACGTTCTTTCGGCTTCGAATTTATAGCAGCAAAGCGAGAGGATCACTTCGCTCAAGTGTTGGCATCTAGGTAGTAGGTATTAAGTCTTGAGCGTCAAGGCAACGCAATTCGCAATTTTCAATGTCCAGCGTTTTCTGGGACACTAATAAGGAAGGCAACGAGCATCACAGAGGTCATTCTTACAATTATAAAGCCCACTGAAATGTAAGACGATCATGTGGCTCAAGTGACTTTCAATTTCCCATATGCCGCCAAGTTGCTGTCCACAACCTCAACCTGCGTACCAGAAAGCCCTAGAACCTCCAGGTGATTCAAGATCACAGCAGCCAAGCCCTTTCGTAACTATGATTGTCCACTCCTAACCTTGATTTCATTCTCAGAAGCTCCTAGAACTGAGCAATCAAGATTATGAGGAGCTCACTCGTCCATCCTCGTATTATCCTTCAACTCCCCAACTACCTCGATGCAGCCGTCGAGAAATGCCCCCATCAGCTCCTTCATATCAATTTCTTCCCCTTGTTCCCTCGCTTGTTGGTAGACGTATCCCTCGAATGGACATATCTAGGCTCTTTTGGTTCATCCCATCTCTTGTACATTTGCCTGTTGAGGATCAGGTACTTGGGGTGTGATTTATCCGAGGGCGAGTGCTGGGGGGCGTTCGAAGAGATGGAAGGAGATTCTGATGCTGGAATGAGTGCTAGTACTTCTTCTGCTAATTGTTGAGCTATATCGCATGTCTTGCCGACATTGGCTTTGTTAGGAGCTAGGTGAGGGGTGGGAGGGGTCGATGCTGACGGTGTCGAGCGGATGTGTGATTTGCTTACCAGTCTCTTTCTTGCTGGCATCACTGGTCTTGCTGTTGTCTTCCATCTTGCTATCGTCCTTGTTGATATCTTTGTGGGGAGAGGAGGAAGCCATTGTAGTTTTGCTTGCTGATTGTCAACGTTGTGTCGCTGGTTGAACACTTCACAAGATCGAGCATACAAGATATGTATAACTTCACGGATTGGAAAATCTCTTAGTACCTAGTCAGCTTTTTGGAGGCTACGAAGCGAAGGCAGCAAACTATGTTATCCTAGGTCACTTGAAACTTACGTGTCAGTATTGAAGTGGTCCTTAGGTGGAAGTTGCGTGGAGCCGTTCTCCCTTGGCTTGTTATGTAAGTGTGGCAAAAGGTTCATGATTATTGAGAAACAAAGCTTCAGCAGAGAGAGTGGAGCAGAGGTAGGCATGTTCTTAAGTTTCCCGGCTACGAAAGTATTAAAGAAGGGAAGAAAGTATCACAGATCTCAAAGACATGGCAGAATTCTCATCAATTGCAAAGTCCATCGGTAATAGAGACCCCAAAACCGGGTAGAATGACTATGCATTTCCTAGTGCCTGCCCCAAAATCCTTTATGGATCCAATGTGTGTGCTTCGGAGTACCCAAGAAAGTTCAGTTGCTCAAGTCCAATAGAGGCGGACACCACCATCCGTGTCATCGTCTTCCCCATCAGCATATCTCTCTTCGTATTGATGCCCATAGTCTGGCTCTGCGATACCAGCCTCCTTCTTCTCTGAGCCTTTGTCCTCCAATTCCTTCCTCGCTACGTCCTTTCCATTCTCTTCCTTCGACGAGTCTCCCTGGAGGACCGGCTTCCGAACCTCAGAATACCAAGCGGTAAATACATCCAGAGTATCCACTCTACCAGGAAACTGTCGATGAATTCCTACAGACAATTAGTACAAAGTCTAGCAGGCACTAGAAGCTTGCCGGAGCGGCAGCGTCAATCCATGTACCAATCTTGCTCCAAACCGACTTCTCAATCCAGCAATTCTGGAGATCCTGGGTCATGTACCTGGTCATAGGCATCGATAGCAATGATCGGATTGTATTGCCAATCAGCTCTCCGTTCTCGTCCGTCAGCCGGGACTTAATGTCCTCAAAGGCTTCGGGATCGCTGTCGGAGAGGCGGAGGGCATCGGCGTGGCATTTTGACTTCATAAAGGAGTCGATTTCGCCCCATACGCTATTGTAGGGTAAGAGCGCGGCGGCTGGGAGGTCGGTAGTGGGATCGAAAGGGGTCGAGTTGGCATTTGCGCTATTTCTGGTGTTGGCAGTGGAGGCCATTGTGGTATCGGCCTCAATATTTTGGGATTGTAAAGGAGTTGTGACGAGGATGAACGCGTATTGTTGACAGCGGGTCTGCGCAAATGCGGTGGAGTCTTGAAGAAGTGCTCGAGACTTGAAGTCTTGAAGTCTTGGAGTTGTGATTGCTTGATTGTAGAAGATGTTAGCAGAACGAAGATCGAACTTAGAAAATATGGACTTTTTATATACACAAGAATTAAGTATTGTGTATCCGTAGCGTCGGAGGCTACGAAGCGAAGGCAGGACCAATATATGTCTTGGTCAGTCATTCGTTCGTCAGCATCAGGAGAAGGAGGTCGGTGGATAATTAGAATTAACATCACATTAGAAGCAGTAATATTAAGGTACAGACCAAAGAAAGAGAATAGCAATCACAGGCAGGAAGACCATTGAGGTATTTGTAGAAAGGCTCATTGAATAAACTGCTTTCTTCCAAAAAATAAGGGGGACCAAGACATTCATCCAAAGTGGCCAATACCATACCATAATCCAAAGCACATATCTTGTTACCCTAATCCGTGTACCCAAACTGCTACCCAAAATCCCTTTTGCCTGATTACCCAAGAAGAAATTTACTTCCAAAAGAGTGGGACTCCGCCATCTGCCTCCTCGTCTTCACCGTCTGCGTACCGCTCCTCGTATGCCTTGTCTCGGTCGAGGATTGGGCTTCTGGGCGGAAGAGTCTCTGGTATGTTCTCTTCCGAGTCTGGTCTTTCTTCTTCTTTGTTCTTGGCCTTGAGAGCGCTCCCCTCGAGCTCCTCAACACCCTTCTCCTCCGAGACGGTTCCCTCGATGACGTTCTTCTCGTCCGAGATGATTTTCTTTTCCATATCCACCACCACCGCCTCGTCACCCTTCCCCGTGGATACCTTCCTGTTGATAGTCGGGCTTCTGGGTGGAAGCGTCTCGGGCTCCTTCGCGACCTCCAGGTCTACACCTTTCCCCTTCGATGCCATCGGGGATTGCTCCGTGGTCTCCTCCACCATCTTCTTCCCCGCAAGCTTTTCCTCCAGGGCCTTCCTCAACGGTGCCGCCCTCGCTTCTTCCGCCGCTGCTTGTACCGCCAACTCAACTTTCGTCCTTTTGGCGGACCAGTTGAGGAAGACGCTCAAAGCCGTGGTATCTCCAGGAAAGCGGCGATGAGGGTAGAACTCGTCGCCTATATCATCCAATTAGTGATTGTTCAGTGGATTCCAGGAGGTTTTGGGAGCGGCGGGTTGGATGAAGATTGCCAGTGCTGCAGGTGGGGGCTTACCGAGCTTGAGCTTTCCCCAGATCGCCATCTCATAAGAAGCGATCCTCAAGTCCATTGTCATGAACTTGTGGTGCGAATACGTGACAATCTTTATGATGTACCGAATTTCTTTGTCTGATTCGGTGGCCACTTCTGCTTCGATATCGGCGACAATAGACGCATCGTCACGAGATAGGCGGATGGCTTCTGCGTGGTTCTTGGCTTTGATAATGGGTTCCATTTGATCCCAGACGGAGGTGTATGGGACGAGTGCGGCAGCTGGAAGCTTGACAGACTCCACAGGGGTAAAGGCAGCGGCAATGGCCGCGGGATTTGTAGAGGTCGCGAGCTCCTTGGTGGCTGCGGAGCTGGCATTCGCGCCGTTGGTGGAACTGTTTGCGGTAGACATCTTCCTATTGTATTGGTTTTGTTGGAAGGGAAAAGTAGAAAGTACTTGTACTTGAGCGAGTGATGCGCAAAAGTGTTGAAGTCTTGACGGCAGTGAAAAAGGTTGATAATGGATCGAAGAAGGTGACAGTGGTAGGGGAAGATGACAGCAGAAGAAGGTGGGATTGAAGGTAGAAGCTTCTTGTGCTTGAGTGCAAGTTGCGCAGAGATGTTGAAGTGTTGTGCAACTCTGGAAGTGCAGAAACCTTGAAGTCTTGAAGATGGTTGATGGAAGATGGTCTGGGAAGAAGGAAGATCGAGCCAAGAAGTTCACAGGATGGGTTTTTTATACCTGTATAAAGTATGGCGCTATCAACTATTGTGTCTCTATAGCGCCGGAACCTAGCGGCCGAGAGCGGTAAAGGGGATAAAGAGTCGATAAGGAGGATACAGACGTCAACTTTGAGATGACAAGTGCGATTGGACTTCCATCTCTGTATCTCTGGAGTGACGAAGCTTATAAATACAGCGAAGCGTTAGAAAAATACAGAGCTCCTATAGCACTACCAGAAATAGAGATCATGGTGGTCTGAAGCTTGAAGATATACATAAAGGAGGGTGCATTGGCAAAGCTTTATCCACGTAGTTTGGGACATCAATCATTAATGGATGAATACCAACCAGGTTTGCGAAACACCACAAGAAGATAAACTTCTTTTGACAAAAGATCTGGGAGTATTACCTGACTACTGCAATCAATACTAGATCATTGACAGGTCGTCTAGCACTCGCAAATCCAGGGGGGAAAGAGACCCACGTGACACACATCCAGCAAACTTCACCGTCAAAACTCTCCCGCTTAGAACCAATTGGACAAACAACACAACAAAAAAGAATACAAAGCAAGTGCAAAACTCCTCACCAACAAATATTAAATCCCAAACACAAGAAACATCGTGCGGTATCAAACAAAAATCAATCACATGATCCCCCTCTCTCCCCAAACAGGTCTCGGATAGATCCTAGATCCAAATCTAAGATCGCGATATCGACACGCAACAAAAACTCCTCTCCCATTACCAAAGTCATCTTCCCCCCTTCTCTCATCCTTCTTCGTTCGCCTTACAGTCTCATCTCGCAGATCAAAACAAAGGCTTTCGCGTTCCCTTCTGCAGTTTCAAGTTTCAGATCTCAGTTCAAACTTCAAAGCGAGAACAGCAGCTTTTGAAATGCCTTGGCGCTTGTTTTTGGTTTGTGGGGACCTGTTAGGCTTTACTTTCCCGCCGAGAAGGGCGGAGGAGAGAGAAAACGAATGATGGGATTCTGGAGCAGAGGTCATCCTGGGGATTATCACACTTGATCGTCCAGAAGTTCCCAGAACGCATGTTTTTCCTCGGTGGACTATGCGCCTCAACTTTTCCACAGGCCATGTCCGGCACTGGCATCGGAGAGAATCCTGCCTTTGTTTCGTGGTAGAGGATGTTGATTGATGAAGCATCGTACTCGATTGCACTCAGTCGTCTACAATGCAGATTCTTTGCTCAGTAGTCTAGGACTCTGCTTTGACGACAAAACACCAAAAATCTTGAGAACGTATTGATTCATTGAATAATGGAAAAGCTACAACCACGTCAACCCATGAGCGCATCACGCTTGATCATCCAGAACACGACTCTCTTTTTGCTAGGTGGACACGCACACCATCCATCGGGAACATCTTTCCTTCCTTCCACCACCGTCAATGCGCCGAAGAGAAACATAACATATCAAGTGACGGCAATGATGTGAAAGGAGGGTCCATGAGGGGATCAAACTAGATCGCCATCACGGTCCACCAGTCGCCTAGAATGCGAGCGAGAATGCGAGCGGTTCTTTGTTGGATGGTTTGAGAGTTTGCGCCAACACTTTGGTATCGGGACTTCTCTCCTTTCTTTTGTGGCGAGAAATCTTGAACGGGAATCGGAACAGACTGCTTGGGAAGATGCCAAAGCTCAAAATAGAAACCAAAGAGAAGGCATCCATGGGGGGGGGGAACACGCCCGATTGCTTGTGGCATTATTGGAAACATTTGACCTCTCTTTCACGCCGAGGTCTTTGAGAAGGCCATCACAACGGGAGAGAGGATATCCATGGGAGCATCACACCCGATCGCCCAGAACACGACTCTTTGCTGGGTGTCTATGCGCCGACAATGCTACCATGCTCTAGGATCACGGCCATAGCAGGAGGCCCAGTAGAGTCGTATCGCCGCATGCCGTGCCCAAAAACCAGAAGCGATGGGGAAACGACGGAAGAATTCAAGCAAAGGTGATGGCGAAAGGAAGATGTCTTGCAGATTCTAAAACATAGCATGGGGCCGCTCCATGTGTTTTACTTGTCATGCCTTGTCGCCAGGTGCAGTAGTCAACTCAAAGTGCAGTAGCTTCGAAAGAAGTTCCTGGATTAAGGAAAGCGTCACTGCCGACAGCGCGGAGATGCACAGAGACGGAAGGTTCTTCTTTGTTCTGTTCTCCGCTTCAGACCCCATCTGGAAAGAGTCCAAAGCTACTCTACTCCGTGGAGGGATGCGTATGCTCAGACATCTGAAATGTACTACTTGAGTCTAGTGCAAGTGGTGAGGTGAAGAGCTGTCATGTTTCATCTTTTAGCTTGGAAAGAAGTGACCTCAAAAAATGGAGAACGTGGAAGGCTAGAAGGTGTGGAGTCGTGGATTTGGAAGCAGAGCTTCTTTGAACGACGATTGATGTGTCTTGGATCCCAGCGCCTCGCCTTACAGACATTGCTGTATTGCTTGATGTTCTTGGTCTTGGTGTTGATGATGTGAGGTAAGGTGAGAATAGAGTCTTGGAGTTGAGGTGGAGATTACCTAAACGCTAGGGGCTAGAACTTCAGCGGCTGAGGTCTGAAGTCACGGTCTCTCGCATGCTGCACTCGTTCCCCGATCACGATTCTTGTGTTCCTCGTGGTCTCTTCGGAGGTCAAGCAGGTGAAGTTCTTTTTTCTATTTTGGTTCCTGAAGTGGTCGAAAATGCAGGCCAGGAGATCTGAGCGGTTGAGCTAGATCTGCGACCGTGGCTTTGTGGTTGAGGGAGCGAATGAGAGGGGAGGAGGCTATGTTTCACCGACGGCTTGTGTATCCCAGTCATGCATCTTCTTACCGAGGTGTGATGACAACCAATGGATGGGGTGCTGCTTGAAATAGGAAGAGAAGTTGATGTGGAGGAGTGGTGACTTGGAGAGCGACACGCTCGGATGAAATCTATTCCTTAGGTGAAGAGATCTTGGGGACCAGCAGATGGGAAGAGTTTATTTTGAAGTCATGCGCTGGGATGGGGTAAGCAAGGAAGGAAGGATGGATGGATGGGCGCTTCAAGTTGCAGACAGATGAATTAGCCGCGGGTACTGGTGTACCTTCTTCATGTACCGTGATTATTATTCTTGATGCTTTCCCAGCCTTCAAATGCACACCGCCACATCTTCACTGCTGAATGCTGACTGAGATCTTGGCTGGTTGGTTGAATGGAAACACAGAAGGGTAAAGTCGAGGCGGCCTTTGCAAAGGCAGAAGCGGGACGATCGAGCCAAAGCAAGCAGGTCCCATGTTGAAGATGCAAGGCCGGTGTACCTGTTTGATCTTCTTGCTTCTGAAACTTGAGGAGTGAAAAAGGTTCCGATGTGGGGTGGTAGCGATCACGTTTTCTACCTTTCCTGAAATTCTGGGCTCGTGCCTGGGCCTTCCAAAAGAACGGGCCCCAGAAAAATAGGCTGACGGCCGTGGGAACAAAGTTTCGAGTGCGGTGCGGTGAGGTCACGATTCTGTTCTGGCTTCTTTGGGAAGGAAGTCATGTCATGATGAGTGATGGCACGGGAGACGCATGACAGTGAACTGGAGCGGGCCATGCAAATCCTTCTTTGTGCGCCATGAACATCGCATCGAAGACCCTGCCAGCGCATTCAGCCAACCTCCCCCCGATGCGGGCAGAAATGGAGGTGTTGATGTCAGACATGACTAAAGTGGCCATTTCTTTATCCCTTCATGCTGGTAGGTAAGACGGGTCTTTAGATTTCAGATTTTGTAATCATCTGAATCGCTGGTCTGAAAGTTTATGTGATGGGGAGTGACGGTTTCTGCTCTCTTTTTCTCGGAAAGAGAGGCTTCAAGTTCAGCGGCCGTTTTCTCCGCAGTTGAACCCAAATCAATTAATTATGCTAATTGGCCATTCCACGGCGACTCATGAGAACAGCACACGTCGTTATGCAGGTCCATAAACATGCTCGTCACAATCCCCAAATTCATGCACGCATAACTCAGGGTCCCATCACTCGCTGAGTTGTGTTGAAAGATCTGTGGCTTTTCATGGTTGTAAGGAAGACGCGCATCTCGTGTTGAGGCACCAGGAGGGCTTCTGGGTTGTGGTTGGGTGGATGACCTGATGCATGAGACTAACATCTGAAGCAAGCCGAGCGAATTTTCAGGATCGTTTCAGAAGGTCGACCCTGGACTTCAACGGGTGGACACAGCAGCAAACGGACTCAACGACAACGGTACAGCGCTCATCGCGGGAGGAAGCTCTTGTTTTGGCAGGCAAGTTGGAATGTTATCCTATCAGATTCTTGAATTCTTCGACCAGTTTCCCGGTCCCCGGGCACAGATGCAAGACTTGAGATTTGGCCCTCCCCGAGCAAAATGCAGAGGAGAAAATTAGGTTAGGAATCGTCAGCCGAGGGTGCAATTGATAACAGCATCTTCCTGGTGCTTAATGGTCAGATCGCCCCGCCATTGACGGTTCTCGAAGGCCTTCCTGCATTGATCTCTTGTGAGTTTCTAGGACTAGGCTTGTCGTCGCCTCTTCTTGACGGCATTTGACTGGGTGCATCCTCATACGATTGAAGAACGGTTGAGGATCTTATGAGGATCTTGTTCGTCAGGGGGTTCTGAACAGGCGATAGAAGTCTGAATTATGCCTTGATATCACCGATGATAAGCTTGGACGGTGGAGGAGGAAGTGGAGGAGGCAATTATCCCCTTCAATACGGTGAAATGGTCATCCATCAGTCAGTGATGGTCCTTCCTCCGCCCAATCCGGACTCGGAGACCTTCTCGAAAGAGGCGATGGAGAGTCCGTGAGTCGGATACGATTGCGCAAGGGTAGTATTGAAATCTCATCGTTCAAGTAAAGCACAGAGGTTCTTACGAGATGGATATGAAATGGCTAACGGTGTGCGGTACCGAAAGGGAAGAAATTGTGGCCGTGGGATGGCAGGGCAGCCGAGATTTGATGGCGTTGACGGGAATGGGTTTTACGGGCTGACGGGTTTATGAATGAGAGACATTTTATTGCCAGCGAAGCATGAGAAGGGAGAAGTGCGAGGTTGTGCAAGGTGGTGCAGTCGGTCAAAGGAGAAGGAGCCATCACATGGAGCTTCAAGGCATCTGATTCCGATTTATCAATAGTGTGGCGAGTGCAACCAAAGGGATACACGACGGTCCGATATGATGTTCCTTCTTGGTGACAGATTCTGTACCGCGGCATACAAGACCTCTCATCTGGCATCAGATTCATTCATCCAAATCATCCACGACCTCCTGTTTCTCGCCCCTGATATGGTGTTCTGGTTCGTGATATTGTGCATAAACTTATCATCGGCGATATCCAGTCAGTAGTCGGTGGCTTGCTCAGGCACAGCACAATAATTATTCCACCACCAGTCGATCGGCTTCTGGCACCGACACACGGCATCCATACGACCTCCTCTCTCGTCGCCGAGAACCAGTCGCAAAGACTTATTACGATTGCATCAATCACTCGCACTTCATCAATCGATCTCGTCCCCGTCCCCGTCCCCATCCTCATCCTCATCCACTCAACTCATCTATTTCTCCCCTCCGCAACTCTGCTCTGTCGCCAAGAGCCGTGATTCGATTCTTACTTCTACTTTGACGTCCTCGCTGCCCTCTGACCCCTGCTGGTGTGCTGCACCTGTCACTCTTCTGTTCGTGTTTGAGGAATTTCTAAATCAGTCTAAAGCTCAATCTTTCCAACTTGGGCGCGTGTTTCATTCGGGCTGCGGGTGTTGATTGGGTGTGCGCCTGCTGAATCCTGCTAGGAACCCCACCAGTCAGTCGAGCCGGCAGAGGAAGAGACAGGGGTGTACTTCCGCGAAAATCCAAGACACAGACAGGCACAGGGAAGAGACACAAGAGAGAACCAAGAAAGGGATCATCGATGAGATTCAACGTCTGGCTGGCCATCTAAGCTACCTAGTACTGACTGACTGACCGACTAGATCTACTGCTACTGTACTGCTTGCGAGATATACGCTGCTGACGGGCCGTGGTCTAGACCAAAGGATTATCGCTGAGGTCTGCTCTGTTCTGGTCTCGCTCTTGTTCTCTCACTGCTCGACAAGTCTTCTCTCCATCCTGGTCACCCGCTCCTTGTCTTGCTTACCACTTGACCAACCAGCGAATCCACTGCGACCAGAATCAGAAAAGAATCGTATCCACCACCAGCAGGAACCTGCAGTGCCTTTAACCTCAAAGACCACCGCACCGAACCGAAGGGAAGAGTCCGGAGCTGCTTCCTCAGTCGCAACATCTCCCCTTTCTCTTGGTTCTTCTCTTCCCTCACCCACCACGGCCCCGTCAACTGCCTCCGTCCGCATCCTCGCCTGCTGGACCCTCGTCCTCGCCCCTGCGTACTGCCATCGCTCACTCAGGCGAGATTCAACCGTCCGTGGCATCCCATCCCTCGAGGTGCCTCCTAGTGCTCCGACGGCCATTACCCCCTAAAAGCGTCTAGTGCCAACCTCCTCCTCGCACAGGGCCAGTCTCCCTCCCAGTCGCGCGACCCAGTTGCCAATCTGCGAGTCTGCTCTATCCTGGCTCCGAGCAAGGACACCTGGTAAACGACTCCCCCTCGCACGCTGAAAGGCCTTCCTTGCTCGCTGGCTCCGCCGACCCTGGACCGCCCACTGACACTGACCACGGCCTGCACAGGCACCGCCCAAAAGCAAAGCCAGTCCACCCAACCCAACCTGACCACTTAACCCACCACCATTCAACCCATCCCTACCACGCTCCCACCGCACCTCCCGCGCGCCAGACCCTCCTCCTACCGCCTCCTAAGAGAAACCCCATCCCTCATAATCTCCCTGTTCCGCTTTCCAAAACGCTTCTCACACCTTCGCCTTTACGCTCTCTTTCTTGTCGCAGGTCCGTACCTCGAAAGCTTCACCTTCCTCGACCCCGAAGCATACATCCCCGACACCGATCACGGGTACTCTTTCCTCGACAATCAATCAGCCTGTACCGGTCGCTGCTAGAACGCGCGTTGTGCGGCTTTTCGATCGTTGATCGAGCTCTGAATTCGGGTGCTTCTTTTTTCTAATAATTACCACCGTCGAGCCGGTTTTTTCTCCCTCCGAGTCGAGTTCTTGCTGGCCTCGAAACTCCTCGAACAACAACCGTTCCATCTGCTGCATTTCTGATCGGAGCAGGCTCCTTCAAACTACCGTACACAACAAGAAGAGTGTCCATCCTTACGACACCTCACGTACCGTACGACACTCGCTTCATCGTCCCTTTTCATCGAGCTCCAAAGCCACTACTGCTTCATCGACGTCGCTGATTCGGACATCCCAACAATCGACGATACCGACCTCGACACGACTGACACGTTCAGCCCTACCATATTGGCGGCGTTTCAATATACTCTGAACGTGCTTGCCATCTTATCAACACTTTGGGCGGATTGTTTCGACTCCAATTGAATGGCGCATATGATGTATTCGCAGCATCATGCGACGATGGCTCCTCCGCAGAAACCAGAGACCTTCATGTTGAGCAGTGAAGCACAACAAAGTCTCCCACAAGATGCTCAAGTTGCTCTGCAACAAGTTGACAATTGTACGATAAGATCTCAAACCCAGCTGTCGATCAAAACAATCTGCTAACAAAGGATCAGTAAAATATTTTTTAATATCTGCTCCTGTTGACTGGACACCGGATCAGTACATCCGACGATTTCTTCTTCCCACCGGCGAATATGTTTCTTGTGTATTATGGTATGTGGTTCATTATAGTTGGGTTGGACATTGAATTGACCGTGACAGGAATAATCTCTTTCACATCTCCGGCACCGACATTGTACGATGCCTTTCTTTCCGATTTCAAGCGTTTGGACGACCAGTCAAGAACTCGAAGAAGTTCGAGGAAGGTATCTTCTCGGATCTGCGAAATCTGAAGTCTGGCACCGATGCGTCTCTCGAAGAGCCAAAGAGCGGTTTCCTGGATTTCCTGTACAAGAACAACTGCATCCGAACACAAAAGAAGCAGAAGGTATTCTACTGGTACAGCGTACCACACGACAGACTCTTCCTCGATGCTCTCGAGAGGGACCTGAAGAGGGAGAAGATGGGACAAGAAGCCACCACTGTTGCAGTCAATGAGCCAGCTCTCTCCTTCGAATTCGACTCCTCGCAATCACTCTTCGAACAACTCACCAAGGCACAACAAGCCAACTCTTCATCCTTCTCCGCACAACAGCCTTCATACTCCCAATCACAATCACAATCCACATCCCCAGTGATGCGAGCAATCGACTCGATGCCACCACCACAAATGATGCCCCAAGCGATGGCGATGCCTGAAGAGATGAACCCGATGGCTGCGTACCAACAAATGGCAATGGGACCATCAGTGGCACAGCAGATGGTCAAGAGAGAAGCAGATTTCGGCCGTGTTCAATACAACCAGAACGGTGTCCCAATCTCGCAAGCACACCAGCGTCATGCTTCCATGCCTGCATACGGTCTGGAGTACTCACCCGCCCCTTCGTTTGTTTCATCACACTACGAAGACTACAGCAATCGTGGTATCTCTTTCGAGCCTATCACTCCACCTCAACAAGCTCTCGGAATGGGTGCTGAGCCTGCGTACATTGCAAACGAGGAGACTGGCCTCTACACCGCAATCCCAGATCATCTTGGAAGTGTCAATGGACTTCACGGGATCATGCAACTCCCACCATCAAACTTGACTGGTCCACAATTCTCTCATGCCACCCGAGGATACGGCGCGAATAACGTCTACTCGGTCATTGAGGGTTCGCCGACCTACAAGCAGAGACGGCGCCGTTCATCGATTCCTCCCGGAGTTGCCGCAATGGTTGCTGCTACCGCTGCTGGACAAGCTCAAGCACACCCAGCTCACCGACCGTCAGATCTGAGACGATCTGTATCGACCTCGGTAGGCCCTGTTGCTGAGGGTGATGAGTCTGGAAACAACTCACCACCCGGACTTGCATACAGCAACGGTATGCACCAACTCGCTCAACAGCACAAGGATCTCATCGACATGTCAAGACACGGAACTCCCCTCTCCACCGTCGAAGACAGTCCCGCCATGAACCCAATGGCACTCCAACACAACGACTACAGCCAACTCTCCAATGAAGAGCTCTCAGGTGACGGTTCAATCCATGACTCTCCCCAAAGAAGACACATGCAAGGTCCCAATGGTGTAATCCGAAGAGCACGCAGTGCCACCATGATGGAACTTGGCCCCTACCCCCAAAAGTCACATTCATGCCCCATTCCCACCTGCGGTCGTCTCTTCAAGCGTTTAGAGCATCTCAAAAGGTATGGTTTACTATTTTCATTACTTCATCAACCGGCTACAGGCCGCTGACACCCCCATCTCTATAGACACGTGAGAACACATACCCAAGAAAGACCCTACATCTGCCCCCACTGTAACAAGGCATTCTCCCGATCAGACAACCTAGCACAGTACGTCCCTACACATCACTGCACTACACAAATCACATCACTATAAATATGCAAGTATCACCGGACTAACGTAGAAACAGACATCGTCGTACTCATGACAGATCCGATGGCTCCGAGGGTCCATACGGCAGCTACAGCGGCGAAGAAGAAGACTACGAAGGCGAAGACCAACTCGGCTCCCTCGAAGAAGCGTCTCCCAACTCAGAGAACGGATATCTCCCAACCTCGATGGCGCAACAATTCGGTGGTATGAATAGCATGGGCATGTCGATGTCCATGTCGAATTCTGGAATGGCGGCTCCGAGTCAATTGATCTCGCATCAGCAGTTGATGCAGCAACCTATATAACATCATTGTGTGGGTTGTAGGAGTTCTTCTGTCTTCGCTTCGTAGGTGATTCGATCCGGTGGTTCGATAGGTCGGCGTTGGCGTTCGTTGCTAAAGCTAGACTTGGGATTGTGGATTCGAAAACCCTTCTTCTTTCTTGTACGAACTTTATTGCATAGCCTTGCGCTGTTTTTTTGTTGCTGTCTTGTTACCACATCTTGATCTCAATTCGAGATTCATTTGTGTTGCTTGCACATTCTTGTTCGATTGCTGACTTGGGGATCTGATCTGATGGGTTTGTTGGTGTCGGGTTTCTTCATGAGGTTATGAGTGGATGGCTTGCCTTGCCATGGTTTCGGCTTGGGATTCTTTTTCTTGCGTGCGCGCGTTGGTTTTAGGGCTGAACGACGGTCGGGGTGGGAAGGGGGCTTCTTGTGTGTTATGGATTCGATGTTCGGGTGTATGTCGCTGTCTGTTGTCTGAGAAAAGAGATGTGTGAAAAGGGTGGAAGAGGGATTGCACGAACGAAAGGAACTTTACATTACCGAACTACACTACCTACCTTATTTGTTTGTTGTTTTTTGTCTGGTCTGTTATGTGAGAAAATAGGAGGGTGGAGGATGTTTGCATATGGTACCAGTCGACGTGCTCCCCGCCGCGAGGTGGGTTGAGCATGTTTGCTTGGGCTTTGAAGATAGGAGGAAAAGACATGTGTATAAATAAAACTAGGCGGATTTTCTTGTTGCTAAGCTTTGCATGGATGAACTGGAGGAGGAAAGAAATGATCAGATCGCCTGGTGTTGGGATCAGATGGCATGGAACAGATGAGAATATAGACTGCATTATACCCAATACTTCGCTTCTACACTTCGTCGCCGTGATTCGAACCCAGGAAATGATAAGAGAGGTGAATGTACTGCAAGTGCGTTAAAACAGAAAGGAACGAAGCCAGCGGAGGCAACACGATCGTGTTCCCATGAGCTGCCAATGCGAAAGCAAGAAGTAAAGCGTCGAGGGGTATAAACCCCCCACTCGCTACCTCATTCGAAAGGTAGAGTTGGTCGGGTTAGGTCTCGTCGACACTTTTGAGAAGGGTCGTCATTCCTTCTCTTTCTTCGACTTTAGGCCATTCATTTCGCGTTTGAGGATCTGTTTTTTTACTCCTGCTTTCCCGGCCTCAACCCGAAATCAAGAAGGGAGTTGGTCGGGGGTTTTGTTGTCGGGGGTGTGGTTGTTATTTCATCTATCCCAATTTCTACTTGCTTGTTCAGGGCAATGCTGGAAGGGTAGGTGGGATCCACCTGCCAACAACGTATGGTCTTTCGATTTATTTACTTCCAATTGTTGACTACAATGTGGAGAAGAGGGACTCTTAGCTCTCGTGTCACGTAGTCTTTTGGTGGTTCTAGTTTTGCGAGTTTCGCTTTATGAGAAGAGGTCTTCTTGGAATTTTATAATGGGAGGTCTGGAGTGAAGTTGGCCCGGATCAAGTGGATTACTGAGTGGTCGCATCATCGTACCGAAGAACTTTGAAAAGCAGGGAAGGTTTGAGCGGTTGGAGGGCTATAAATTCCCGCGATCCTCCTCCTACCGTCTTCGTTAGCAGACGCCAGCAGACACGAAGGTCCCAAAAAAAAAGGTCTCAAGGGATGGTGTCTCATCATTCCTTCCCTTCATCCTTATCATCATTACCTCTCTCCATCATTCTCTCCATCCAATTGAATCGTGCCTGTTCATTTCTGGTCCCACTTTCCTATGTCTTCTATCTTTCGCTCGCTCCGACCAAAATTTCGAATGGTGATGAGGAATTTGTCAAGCGTAGGGTTGTTGTTAATCTAATTTTCTGGGTTTTGATTGAGGGAGGGAGTGAGTGCGGGGTATAGTGAGACTATGTGAAGGGTTTTGGTGCTTACGTATTAGGAGTAGGACTGGCTCTGGGTCCAAATTCGCTTCTTTCATTTCAATCTCCATTCCTTGGTTCTCGGCAGCTCTACTCGAGAAAGGGTTTCCTCCGCGAGTTTTTATATGAAGACATTGTTGGGGATGTGGGTTGGATCGAGTGGTCGCAACGTTCGAGAGGTGAATTTGGAAAGTAGGAAGAGCGAGGAGATGTGGGATTTGAGGGGTATATATTCCCCCTTCCTCTCAATTTTATACAGGCACTTATATCCATTTCTTCGATCTTGGTCTGTCATGGAAGATACGGATGTTTGTTTCTGTTTTCGATGACTCCTCGTTATTCGTCCTCATTGAATCGTTTTCCTCTACAGTCGGCTCTCTGGTTTTTTCAATCAGGCTTTGCGTTTTGAGTGTAAGGGGCGAGAGGAGGTTTGTTGACAGGCGTAGGATCGTTGCCATTTCATGTTACGTTAGATTAGAGTGAAGATGGAATGTCATGAAGGCGGTCGTGGGATGAACCCCTACGCATGTGCGAATTTTTCCAACATCTCGAACATCTCGAGTCCTTCATACCTACTTCCCAGGCTTGAAGTTGCAAAGGATGGGAATACCGTCATCCTTCAAAGAAATTGTCTGGTGTGTCCTTTTTTTATTGTCTATTAATTTTGAGAGGCACTGTGGAGTTTTATACGTCTTTAGAGAACGCGGGGTTCGGTTGAAGTGGAGGGGCTACTTCTTCTCTCGTTACTCTATTTTCGCTTTCGTCTGACTTCAGTTGAGATGAGGAATCACACGTGAGAACAGTGAAATAGCTAGGTAGCATGGCGGGCGTAAGGCATGTTAAGGAAAAGAGGAGTGGTATAGATATCTCTCCTTACTCACCTTTCTAATTTCTAAAGACAAGAAAAGCACCCTGTAATGACGACTATGGGAAGCGCGGATGAGTCCCTGTGCTTTCGAGAACTTCTCGCTATTCTCCTCGTCCTCACCAAAACCTTTTTTATTCTTGCTTTTAGGTATTTTGGATAGAGCTCTGTGTTTGGACTTTGGGATATTTGAAATGAGATGCGGAGTTTTATTGTCGGGAATACGAGTGTTGTCATTTCATCTTTTTCCTCTCAAATCTTTAGTGCACTTTCCTAGAGGGTGTAGGAGTCCATAAATGTGCTCTTCTCAACTTTTTAAACATGTATCTTCATATCCATCTGCTCTCTCTGGTAGACTTATAAAAGGGCAGCCGCTTATTTCTCCTGCATTCCCTTCTCCTACACTGGTGGTTGCTGAAGTTTCGATTTACCTGATGATCCTGAGGTCTGCCCTGGTGCTTTTATAGAGAAAATTTGGGCGAAGAGAGATGGGACTGGGTGGTGGCAACGAGAAGTAGATCTCAGATTGAGAGAACAGGGGAGCCTAAATGGATTAGAGGGGCATATATTACTTCAAAGCTGTGTTTTTCTTTGCAGGCAACAAGAGAAACTTTGCGCTTAATCCAGGAAGTGGTGCCTGGTCAAGCTTCGCAAAGGCTGATCGTTTTCCATCTACCTGCGTGCCGAATCAGTTCATGGTTCCTAATTCCATATTCTCTTTCACTCAGTTGGGCTACGGATGGTCGGGGATATTTAGCAGAAAGAGTGACTTCGTTCTCAAGTACAATCTCGCTGTCATCCCATAGATCCAAGAGCAGTGGTGAAGGCAGCAGCCTGGGTCCGCCACGGCTGCGTGATCTCTATTTATTCTTCTTTTAAGGCAGAGGTGTCGTGCGTCCCACTTCCCTTGAAGCAGGACTACGTTTGGAATGATGAGAAATGAGCTCTCCCATCGCGCGCCATCCCTTCGTTCAATGTACGCTTGGTGCACGGTGGTTACTTTTCCCGAGAGGTTCTTTTGGTGTTTTTATAACAAATTATTTTTGGGGGGGGGGAGTGCGTTTGAGAAGAGAGGTGCACTGTCGGTTGATCTTCGCTCTTTTTCTTGAGCTGGGGTGGTGGTTGGATGTGAATCGAGGGAGCAAGTGAGGTGAAGTCCCCGTGGCCAAGAAGGAGTGGAGGGGTATATAACCCACCTCCCCACACCTTCCTATCGACAACTCCGCGTACTATTTGCTCGAACGACTATACTAAGCTCATGCTAGATTAAGGTTTCGTATGTCTCGTCGATCAACTGCCTTGTCCTAGAAGAAACACTATTTCCCATCTTTACTTCTCGGATTTCTAGTTCGAGCTTCGGAATGGGGAAGGTATTTTGCTGTTGAGAAACAAATTTGCTGTCATTCATCTTTGGCACTTTTTGAGAGAGAGATTCTTGGCGACGAGAAAAGCATGTAGTGGAGATCGCGAGTGCGATGTGGTGTTCGCTACTCTCTCAACACCAAGTTTTCTCCCTTCCCTCTTCCCTTTTGGGGAGCTGCTTGTAATGGCTTTGAACAATTTCGAAGGCGAGTGCTTGTTTCGCTGTCTGTAGTGCAGAGAGGTTTTGTGGGGTTTTATATCTGAGAATGCGGGGTAGTGTTAGAGAGTTGGACCGTTGCTTCTTCTCCCATAATGTGAACAAGTTGTTGGAGTTATGTGACTGTGGTCTTTATAGAAGGTTTTTCTCGGGATTTGATAGTGGAAGGAGTAGAAGGGGGTGTGGGATTAGATCGAGTCGTTGCGTCAAGGGCATATTCGAGAGCAGGGAGGGTTGGAGGGGTATTGGAAGGATATATCTTCCTCCCTCTCTAAGACAACCTCGGAGACGACCTCTCCTTCGTATCACCAGCGACCAAGTGCTGGAGAACTTCTCAATCCTTATCTTTGTTTGGGCTGAGTCGTCATCTCCTTACGTCTGGTGCGAGCTCGTTCTTGCACGACCTTGGAATGCTCAAGTGCAGGTTGGGTTTTTGTTGTCGAGGATGAAACAACTGTCATTCCGTTTTCAATTAAATTAATCACAAAACGAGAGGTAGGATTGGGGCTGGTTGGAAAAGCAAGCGCGAATATCCTCTATCATCTCAGGGCCGAGTCCTCGTGCCCGTCGATTTGGAGTTGAGCTCTGTCTGAGTGTAATTCTCTTGTCCTGTAAGACTGCCATTCCTTGGTGCTTAATGAGTTTTATCGAAAACGACTGTTCCCCCTGGGGTTTATTTATGTTTTTCAGTGAATTTGGGTAAAATTAGACTGAGTGGTTGTATCGTCGTAGGAAAGGCGAGTTTGGAGAGGCGCAGAGTTAGCAGAGTATGGGCGTTGAAGGGGTAAGAGGGGTTTATCACCCCTCCTTAACTTTCCAAAGTGAACCTCAGACGACTACGTCAAGACATATATAGAATTCATCTTAGTCATGCATGCGAGTACGTCTCGTCGTC
Organism: Phialocephala subalpina; assembly: GCA_900073065.1. Classification (NCBI taxonomy): domain Eukaryota; kingdom Fungi; phylum Ascomycota; class Leotiomycetes; order Helotiales; family Mollisiaceae; genus Phialocephala; species Phialocephala subalpina. Next base: position 1,197,886 of record FJOG01000005.1, read on the forward strand.
CATTATTTTCGCCTACCATATCAATCTCAGGCCTTCTTTTTGCTTTCACTCCTAGGATTTTAATTTGAGCTTCGAATTGTCCGAGATGGTAGGATATTTTGTTATCAATCACAACCTCGCTGTCATCCGTCTCCTTCAATTCGAAAGAGAGAAGGTGCAGTTTTCAAACGCGGAGTGCTCTCTAAATTCCACTCCCTATTAGGACCGCTATGCTTTCCTTTTCCACCTTTCCTTGAGGCGGAGCTGGACTCGGGTTGGCTGGGAGCACTGCTCTCCTAAGATCGTATTATGGAGTACTAAGTGCTGGTAGATGGTTTCAGAAGGAGCTGCTCATTGGCTTTTTATAGAAAAGTGTCAGGGAGGGTGAGGTGGGTTGAGGAGGTTAGGTGTGATTTCGTCGTGCTTGATGGGTCTGGTTGGTTTGGGTTGAGTGGTGAGTATGATTTTATTCAAGAAAGTGAGGTGAAGGTCAAGTGGTCTTGCAGCTTTGACCGGAGATGGAGGGGTATAAATTCCTCCTCCTCCTTAATTTTCTGACGACATCTTGGCCTGTACCATCTGCACGTATTCATGTCGGGTCAAGTATTCAAGCAGATTTTGTCACTCATTTTCTTCGTCTTTACTGAATTACTTTTTACTTGAGCTTGTTTCGACTTCGTCTATTTCGCGTTTTTAGTTCGGGTTTTCGTTTTAATTATAAGAGTGAGGAAGGGCTTTCGTTGTTAACATTTCTATTGCTGTCATTCCACCTCGTCCATTTCTGTAGGCTATCGAGGGATTACTGAGATGGGGTAGAGGAGCCAATGCGAGGATTCTCGGTCTTCAAGAAGCTTGCTTTCTCTATGTTCATTTGCTTGACTAAATATTCTTGGGAGGTGGCGAGAATTGCCCTCTCCTCGACCTTCTTCATAATCAAATGAGGATTTGGAGTGAGTTTGGGAGATGAACTAGAAATGCAATTGCCGATGATGTTTTGTTGTTGCTGCTGGATGTTTGCTTCTTATGTCTCAAGCCAGAAGCTCTTATCGAAGGTTGATAGGCGCTTCAGGGGTTCGAGGTGCCGTGACTCAGTGCGGGCAGTCCCTGCAGCAGCACCTTTTAGCCTTAGAACTTGTCAATAAACGTGGCATGAAAGTCGACGAGCAGACCGAAAGTTCCAATTTGGATTGAACCTGCGTTCCAAACGAGCTCGCCGGGCGGGCCATATGGTACAGCAATTTCGGCAGCTTCAGCCCTTCCATCTGCACTGGAACAGTGAGTCTTCGGGGAGCTGTCGCTCGACTTTAGGGGCTCCACGCTGCAATTCAACAGGGGTAGCCTCGGCCGCGGGGACACATAATTCCGGATTCTGCAGAACAGCCGTTAAGCATTTTCATGTCGGTAACGCAACATCAACAGACACCACGACATTCCAACTTCAGGAAGGAAATCTTTAATACATTTTACTCTGTTCTAGTATGCAGTCAGCGGTCTCGTCTCTTTGTGCCAAAAAAAACACTTTTTTTAACGCCATGTCCTTTCTCCTAGTCTTTCTATGTAAATTTACATCTTATGCAACAGCAATCACTCTGCGCTCAAGCTCTTCGCAACTATATTACTCTTCTTCGCGATGTTCTCACTCAACACGAAAGCGCTCTTGCTCTGCAACAGATCCACCTTCGAAATTTCCGCGCCTATTTGATCGAGAAGCCAATTGCGCATCTCGACAGCGACAAGCGAATCAACACAAGCAGTAATTGACTGCTCCGGGTCGATATCAGCATCCGAAACCATCAAATTGTTGGCAAGCTTGCTGGTGATAGCCTCGCAGATGACATTCTTTGCATCTGCCAGCGATTTCACAGCACTGAGCCGATCACTCAGGTTCGCCTTCTGAGTATCTGCTCCTTTACCATTCGAGGATGCACCCGCAGATCTCGTCTGCCGAACGATGGAAACTTGTTATCTTGTATCCCAGGAGCGCCAAGCTCACGAGTACTAAGACCGATTACAATCTGGCTTGGTCTTTGGTTCTGCGAGCTATCAATGAGCCCAAGCATCTTGTCCTCGCTGACGGAGTCGTGGCCCATTATTGCGAGACGCTTCGCAACCTCAGCATTTTCCGCGACGCGTCCTACCAAATTGATCATACCAAGATCGAGGGAGAGGGCTGGCAGACCGAGCGAACGACGATGCTGTGAAAGGGCATCGAGGATGGAAGATCCGGCAGCATATTTAGCTTGACTAGGGTTACATAAAATACCGACTACAGAGGGGAGCATAACGAAGAAGTTGAGTTGGTGTTTTAGGGGGCTTGTGCAGATTTCAAGTTCCCTGGACCTTTGGGACTACTGCGTTTTGATATTAGTCGAATGACATGTGCTCAAAGACACAGTCGTTGAGAACCATAGCACCTTAAATCAGGCCGCGAATGGGTGACATAGATTTCACAGCTTCAGCGAGGGCTTGTTCGACAAGGGCGTCAATCTTGATATCGCACGCCGGCATGAGAGCTTTGCAGCCAGCTTGCTCAAGGCCCGAGGACAGCTTCTCTGCTAGCGCATCTTTCCTGCCCGATCGCGACAGGATGGTCATCCCGCGCGAGAGCGACTGGCCGAGTCCACCGAGAACCCCCACCAATAGTGTAGGATGGGTCAGCCCGGAACAGGTCTCTCGTGCGGCGAGCGAGGACCTGGGAATAAGTTACTTTCGATTCAACTTTTAGAAAGTACCGACGAACCTTGGCAATGTCACCCTCGTTCGGCTTGATCACGACTTTACCCATATGCTTTCCTGCCTGCATGAAGTGGAAGGCACGCTCAATCTCAGATATCGGGTACACAGTCACTGGCTTAACAGCGTTGATCTTGCCCCAACCCTAAAAAATCGAAACAGATGGATGCTGAAGGTTACACTCTCTTGCAATCCGAGAGAGGTCTTGAGAACCATCCTACTTTATCGCGGGATATGCCTTTTCCGTTTTGCAAGACGCATCTTGGAGTTCACTCGTGACTTTCAAGTTTCAGTCCACGAAAGTGTTCTTGGTGTCCGTCTTCCGGACTACCTCGGAGTCCCAGTAATGTTCAATTGCCTAGTTTCTTCCATACAATGGCAGTCCTAGCTCTCAGACTATGCGTTGCCTGGGTCAGCTGACTCTAAGCCTCAATGTTCAAGAATCTTTGCTGCACGTCGCAAAATTGCACTTTCTTCATCAGAGGGCCCAAGCACCAAAAACCCGGGTTTCGGTGGCTTGCGGGATTGAAGGCTAATACAAGGATAAGAAAATTGACCCAGTCAGTTGGGAAGGGTCAAATTTCCCAAATACGCATCTTGGAGAATTTGAGAAATCCTCCATGATTATTGGTTGAGCGTTCTTGTTGCATGTCTCACTTTGCGTCGGCTGCATGAGAGACTCGAGGATGAAGCCAATGATCGGTGTCTAGGCTGCTTATGGCTACATAAATCAGGCGCCATTCAACAAGCTCTTCGGTGTGGTGCTCCCAAAACCGAGTTAGACTCTGAGCACTTCACCTCCAAGAAGGTAACGAATCTCTTGGATTCATTGGCTAGGGACTTTGTTGCACATCGCGAACCACAATCACCGACAAAACGTGGGCGTGCATGTGCTTCCAAGAGCATGGTCCACCAGGGTCGTCTCTCATTGGCGGGCCACCTGCAACAGGCTGCAAAGACCATTTTGTTGCAAGTCGTCTACAATGCAAAGTGTCACGTTTCTGTACGCCAATCTTTGTTGCATACTGCAGATTTGAACGTTGGTGATTCAGCTTGTACATGCACGTCAACTCGAGAAGCACAACTCGCTTTGCCCAAAAAGCTTTTGTTGCAAGTCTTCTGCATGAAGACTCCATGATGAGAAGGCACGCTTCTTTGCCAGCCGTAATGTACTGATTGGCTCAGTTCTTTTGTTGTAAGTCGTCTGCTTTAATCGTTACACAACGTGTCGGTCTTGTATCTGCAAGCCACAGCTGCTGGTGGCCGATTGGCTTAGCATAATTTGTTGCATATCGAGTGCAGGAGAAACCGGACGCCAGCATGATGTTGTGTATGGTCTCAGTTGACAGAGGTTACAGGCTCCAATATCCGGTATGTCACACAATAGAAAGATGGTGTACAGTGCAACATCGAAGATTTTGACACAGGTCTCACCCGCTAGGAATGACGGAGGATATGAATGCGAAAGCGGTGTTTTGGAAGCACTCGCACAGAGATGTATCTAAAGTTTTGATGGGAAAGCAAAAGGGAAGGCTATGCAACGCTCGAGGAAGCAAATCGAAATAATCACGGGATCTATGGGTCATCTAGCCTCGGTCTCGACGGCAATACTACCCCCAATATCAAGCAGACCTGCTCTACCATTCTTGCAATGCGAAGATTTTTCCAGGGTTTCCACACCTTGTTTTTCTCGTGCCTCGTCGAACTCAATCGTCGCTTCATACGACTCGTTTTCAGAGCCAATGAAAGTCCCGAAGTGAACTCCAACCGTATTTCTTGACTTAACTGCTTCGTGAATGCCGATCGCATCAGCTGGCGATGCGTGGAATGCCGAAGGTATTTCTTGATGTGACAATCGCAGTCCGACGTAAGAGATGAAGCTAAGTGTGCCTCCTCTCCAGATTGGTATGAAAGACAGATCGAAGGGTCCAAGTCTCTTTCCGATCTCTTCGAAGATAGGACAGACATCCTCAGACTTCGCGGTTCGCCGGATGCCTGTGTCCCCTGCATGATATACCCCGCCTTTCCTCGTCCGCTTTACCATCAATTTGTCGGACTCTTGGATCTTTGGATGCAGGAATTGATCAATGACCCATCCACTCCACAACGTGCTGCCTTGGTCCATCGTACCCCTCCCAGAATTATGCTGTGCTGGAACACATGTAAATCGTAATACTGTGCTGTCGTCCGCACTCTCGTTAACTTCAAATCCAAAGTCCCGAGGGCTCAACTCGAGATCAGACCACCAATCCATCTCGTGTATGGAATCTTTCGGCACACCTGTCGAGGAGAGCCAGGTCTTGTTTCCTAGTGGAGCAAAGTATTTGCACTTCGGAAACCTCAAAAGAATTGACTTGAGAGTTAACAAATCCAAGTGGTCGTAATGATTGTGAGAAATGACAACAGCGTGACAATCAGGAAGATCCGAGACTTGACATGGACTCGGCTTCATCCTGCTTGGTCCAGTATATTGCGTTGGTCCAGCTCGAGTGGAGAAGATGGGGTCAAACAGCACCCATAGGCTGTGTCTCGCACGTGACTCCGGATATGATGATCCTGTAGACGTTCTTGACGATGCCTTTTTCAGGGATATTTCTTGAATGCCCTCAAGTGGTAACTCTACCATGACTCCAGCGTGCCCCAACCAAGTCCCAACTATGCATTTCTCTTTCTTCAACCCCCTCGCCTTCAGGTCTGACGCTCCCCAATCTGGCTTCACCACCTTGATATCCCGCGCTCTTTCATGCTTGTGGAGGTCGTGATTATTGTACCAGCTCAACGGATTCGAAATCGTCAGGAGCTCACTCCATGTTGGTTTGTCTGCTGAAGACCATGGGTTTCGAAAGAGGGTACCGGAATTGTTGGCGTGATGAGCTGGGCGCAATTCCTTTGCGGAGGAGCTTGAGGAGGGGGCTCGCGATGCCATCGTAGGCAAATGTTGAGAGGCTTTTCTTTGCCTGCGTTCCTCTGTCCCTCTCAACTCGACTGTGTATTGATTGTCAGGGCCGTGATTTGATGTGAATGGATTCCATCAAAACATGGTTCCAACTCCAGAATGACGTAATCATTTTGATAACACGTGAAAGGCCTCTGTGCTACTTTCATTGGCCAAGAGATTCTCGGCTAATTGTTCGCTTCCCCTTATGTGGGGGTCAAGTAACTTCACAATAGAGATTCCAATGATCAATAGCTATCAGGGAAAATGCATACTCGATGGCTGTAGACTCGAAGCGACTCTACAGTCTCGAACGGACCAGAATAGAATGTGATGGTGGCTTGCATGAGACAATTCACTTCACCGATTACGGCAATTCTCACTGGGCGCCACAGCTGCGGAGATCCTAAAGTAGAGTATTGGGGGCCATTGAATTCATTTGGCGTTTTCTGCAACTACGTTTTGGCGTTTGTATGGCAACTTTCGCCCCACAGTATTTCTTTGAAGGCAGAGCTTTTCCGATCGAAGAAGGCTGTGGAAGCTAACCTCGAGCGCTGTCATCATCCTGAAATCTGAAGAACATAATTACTCTTCACCACCCTTTCGCAACATCGCAGGCAACCATTATCTCTGTAGCATCATGCCTATTTCATTTTCGAGGCAGAAGAAACAGCCGCCTCCTGCAAGAACAGTATCACCAGACGAGTTTGCGAAGTCATGTACCTTTCCATCTGGCGATATTCGCGTCAGGCTCAAGTTGGAGGATGAAACCCAAGTCATTGGGAGAATATCATCACACGCGATGTCGCTTGCAAGTCCAGTCTGGAAAAATTTCGCCTACCCTCCATGGAATGCGGCTGACTCAGGTCCTGTTGAAGAGCTGGACTTCACCGAGGATGATCCGAATGCATTACTGCTCCTTTTACAGGTCATACATTTCGAATTTGCCCCAGTGAAGGAACAAAAGCCTGGTACAGATCAGATCTATCAGCTTGCCATCCTGTGCGACAAGTATGATTGTGTACACCTGGTGGGCCCTTGGTTGGACGATTGGCTTGAGAAAGCTGAGTCAATCGATGTGGTGAGACACCATACGTACCTTTTGCTGAAGAGATTTCGAGGCGGTGATAACAACAGCGCCTGTAAAGAGGTGGATAGCGAAAAGTGGCTTTTCATTGCCTGGGTCTTCGGCAAACAGGAGATTTTCGAGCAGACGGCCAAGAATAAGTTGCTTCGGGCATGCACGAACGAGGAAGGCCAGCTACTGACCTTCAAGAATGAGCTTGCCCCTGAAGCAATGCCCCCAGACGTTCTTAGTAGGGTTGTCATCAAATCTGTCAGATCATCCTCGCTAACTGATACCACCAGAGCAGATCCTGTCTCTCCGTCTTGCTGCTCTGGAGAAACTTCTCGACATCGTATATCGACGTGTTCGGGGCTTTGCAGATAACAAAGAGATCCATTGCCCACGAGAGGGTGTTGACAAGAACAGGAAGGCATGCGATGCTATCATCTACGGGTCTCTAATCCGTGGCCTTGAACTAGTGGACCTTCAAAGCACCCGAGACTTGCAGGACATCAAGTTCAGTATCAACCAAGTGTCCTCGAAGATAAAGAACTTGGAAATCCATTCCCTCAACCCTTTCCACGAATCATGCTTTGAAAGGGATTTTGAGGTTCAAGTTGATTCCGTACTCTCGAATCTGGGCAATCCCGTGCTCGACTCACACCGCAGACATATGGAGGAGCAGCAGAGGAAATTGAAAGGTCGTGTCGTCAGTCAGGAGGCCAGTATGAAGAAGCCTCAGGTTGCAGAGGACTAGTGGACTTGTAATTTTTACGCATTTGGTTATCAGCTCTGTGCTGTATTATAATGAGATAAGATCATCAACTCACACTAAATTTACTAGTGCATTCGGAATCGGTATACTCAATCTCCCTGCCACGCCTGAACTCTTTCGCCCAATTTCTCCGAGCAACAATGTCTGTTAGAAAGTATTATAAACTTTACGGCAGCTTGCATCTCAGCTATCAAAGACTCCTCTCGATTGTACTACCAAGGCTGGAAAATTGAAATCACCCCTCCAACGCGACAAAAGAAGATTCACAAAATCAACGCCCCCAATGAACCAACTACTATAGAATAAAAGGGGATATCAAATATAACAGAATATGAGAAAGACAAAGTGACCGGGACCGACGAGTTAGATGACCCAGGACTTACCTTGGTGGCATTCCACAAGTTTGTCGAGTTATACCACCCAAGCCACTACTTCATATATTCTAAGTTCATGTCTCGCACCGCATCAAGTTGAGGCCTAATTCCCCTAGGCATAAAGCTTTCCGGTTGCATATCCTCCCTATGTCCAAGACCTGAAGCACGATTAAGTTCGCCCTTTTGCGTACCACTGGTACATCGAATTGATGGCTTCAGATAGTTCGGAGCTGCTGCTTTTGTCGATGCAGCACGTGTCGACCCAGAGATAGGGAATGGCTTCGAGCTGAGCTTGGTGTATGGCTTGCTCAATTTTGACCCTCTCAGTTTCTCCTGCCAGGTTGCTCTGTTGAAGTCTTGGAAGCCGACCTCGCCCTCGCCCTAGCAGTGAGAAAGAATGGCGTACGGAGGAATGTCGCTGCCGAAGAACTCCTCCAGTCGGTATGTATGCACGTTGATAAGCCGCATCGTGAATCTAGTTTCTGATTCAGTAAATTCGCGATGTGACATAGACAATGCGGTATTGGGATGTCATGGATTCAATTTTCATTGTCTTCCGACGGGAACATGTCCCTGAGATTATCAGCGAAGATGCCGAAGATGGCTGGATCGGAAACCTATCCAGATGTCTCGTGTCTCGTGAGAAAGACACAGAGTTGCAGCCCGAATCGCGGAACAAGATAGAAGGGGAGAATGCGGGTGGTGAAGCGTGATGGAGAAGACGAGAGAAGTTCGAGCTGACACGATCGCGAAATTTGTAGGCTGCAGCATAGTCACATGATATCATTACTCGCCCATGAATAGAATGATCATATTGTGTATCCCAATGTCCTCCATCCCTGTGTCTACTTGGTGGAGCTTACTTAAACCTTCCGCTTCAAACAAGAACTATTTTTGTCTTTGCACAAGCATCTTCATGTTTACCTCTAGGGTCACGTGAACGTTACTCTTCACGACCTCCATTCCAAACGGCAGGGTGATTCATCCACGAAAAGTTACACCCGTCTGCACTCCTGCGTGACGGATTCTAAGTACTTCATTTGTTTCACGAAGGTATGTTTCTAGAAACGCAGTTTCCAAAATTAAATCTTGCGCTGTCCTTCGCTCCTTCTAAGTTCTCCTGAATTCGCCTCGCTAACGGATGCTAGCGCGAAGACTCTAGAACTTCCTTCCCCAACTCCGCGCAAGTCTGCTCTCCCACCTCCAAACATTTCTTCATCATACAATACCATCGCATTTGCTCCACCACAGAATCACCATGGATACGATGTCCCTCACCACCTGGAATATTCAGGATGTCAATAATCCCTCGCGCTGGGCCCGGTACTGGCTCCCAAGACTACCTCTCGAGACCCGTCACGCAATTCTTGAAGACGTAATCACCGACTTGTTCGACGACAAGGACTGGTATGGCGAGCGCGTCCCCTTCCTCGAAGCACTCAAGCGCAACCACATCGGAATGTACCAAGAGGCGCTGGGCATTCTCCTTCATCGAGTACGCTTCCGACTCTGGCTCAACAACATCAACATGGCCCTCAAGGAAGACTTTAGAATGATGGCTGCTGGCATAGAGGTTTTGGAGATCAGGTAAGATCAAACTTCGACGTTCAACAGTGTTGGGAACATTGATGCTGACAAGGAAGTGTATCGTCGTTAGATTTGAAGGACGTCCGAAAGGTCTTTAGTGGCGGCGCACGATTTCCACATGCCAACCTTGTGTTCTCGTCTACCTTCCAAAAGATCGAGTGCGTTTTCTAAATCTCCCAGCTTTATCAGGACATTCTCGCATCCCCACTCAAACCACTACTAATTGCTTTGACAACAACAGGGATACTCTCCTACCATGGGTCTACCTAATGCTCGAACTCAGTCCACGACTCAAGTCCCTCCATGTCAGCTGGCCCTACTACCTCACCTTCGACAAGAGGCCTCAAATTCCCGAATACTACGATACGTATCTCCCCCTACGCAAACACGCCAAAAATACCGGCCAACCAAGCTATTACAAACGACCTCTGAACGTCCTACAACACATCGGACATGCATTTGGGGTAGAAACTGAGGGTATATTAAGGTCCGAAAGATCGCGCCCATCATGGTCTTATTGGTGTGTGGGAAACGCGGGGGGAGAACCCCGGTTCCCAGACCGTCCTTATTCAGAACCAGACTATGAGGTGGTGGAGTATATTTGGCGGGCGAAGCAGGGACAAGTGCTAGTTTGGGATTTGGATGAGGATTCTGAGTAAGGAAAAGAAGAATGATGAGGGCTTTTGGATGTCCCACGGTGTTTGAATGCCGGAGCAAATGGTTCCAGTACACAAACTTGCAGCGTTTGGACAGCCAGGATAAGCGGTACGAAAGCAATAATCGATTTTATACAGCATTTTCAATTTTCCAGCCTGGTAGGGACTTTCAACTTCCAACTTCGGCGAATCACTAGCCACCAGACGATGCCAAATACTCATCCTTGATATACAGTGTGGGAAATTCAATAATACTCAATAACGAAAATGAGTTAAGTTATTCTATTCATGAGTAACTCACGTGTTACTCTTATTCTATTCAATAATAATCATTATTATTCAATAAGTTATTGAATAAAATCACGTGCTAAAAGTAACTCTACTTAATTAGCTAAATACGCGAAAATGTTTAAAGAGTAATATCTTCTATTTAATCTAGCGTATTTGTTCTTAGAATACAAGACAGGGAAGAAAGAGCGTAGGTAGAGAAAACCCTTAAAACAAGTAAAACACTCTAACTAAGCTAACGGCCGTATCACGTGCACTTGCACGTGCATAGTTAGTCTAAGAACCAAATCTGGGAAAAAGATCTTAAGAATTTGTTTTATATCGAAGAAAAGTAGTTTCTAGGTTTTCTTTTGATTCAAATCATAGATCTCTTTGGTTTTTAGCATATAGAATAGAAAGGTTTTGGGTTTATTATTGTATTGAAATTCTATATAATATTATATGCAAAAGTCACGTGGTTATTCAATAACGTTGAATAATTATTAACTATTCTATTCTATTCTATTCAATAGCTTAGTCATAAACTCGTTACTCTTATTCTATTGAATAATGCTCAATATTATTCAATAATTATTCAAATAATTGAGTAATCCTTTCCCACACTGTTGATATATCATCTGCTCGCACTGCGCCCAAAGTCCCATTACATGCGGGTCTATTCACAATCAGCATACATTCACATATCCTCCCATCTCCTCTCCTTCAACTACCTGCAGCCGCAAGGAAAACGAAATTCAACTCACCGGCAAAAGGCAAAATCTGACTCGCCACCATCCCACCAACCCCCTTCTCCCTATCCGCCCACCAAAACAAATTCGGCAATCCAGCCCACCACCCTGTATTCCGTCCTCGTCCCGTAGCACCCTCATGAATCGTCAACATAAACGTCAATCCCCAACCTTGCTCTTGCTCGTGAGGTTGCGGATACAGATCCGGAATCGGGTTCGTCAACTCCGGAATCGCAGCCTCAATCCCCTGTCTCCCAAAATTCGGCATCTCAGGAATCTGGTTCCTGAACATCTCTTCTACAGTTTCTTTCTTCAATATCTTCGCTCCTGTTTTAGGACAGGTTCCATCGTTGAGTAAGGTGGCGATGATTTTTACGTATTCACGAGGTTGGGCGAAGAGTCCTGTGATTGATATGTCAGTTTGCTATTGAGAGGATGGAAGGAGAATGTGCAACGGGTCGAGGGACATCCACGGTTCCAGACCCAAGAAGGAGAAAAGGTAAAGTTCGCGATAGGAAGTTGACTTGCCTGCTCCTGCAGAATTGAAAATACTTTTCTTCTGAGCGTCGGAGTTCTCGTATAGGGGGCGACGGAGGAGGTGCTCGCGGGTGGTGAGATGGCCGTCGGGATATCGTTGGTGCATGTGTGCGAGGTGACTCTTCATTTCTTGGGAAGGGAAGAAAGACATGTTTTTGATTTTGAGGGGGTTGAAGATGTTTTGTTGGATGTAGTCGGACCTATATTTCAAATCAACATACTGGAGCCGCATATCCCAAGATTTGAGGGACATTCAGGCAGGAGAAGTCCGTCGAGACTTCGGAGGCAAACATCAAGGCAGAGAGGAATCCCAAACTCACAAAGCTATCCCAGTAGCCCTCTCAACCAGAACGCAAGCCCAATCAATATTCGTACCGTACGCCCACTTCGTTCCAGGCTCGAAAAGTAACGGATGTTCCATATCCTCGATTCTTCCCGAGAACTCATCAATACCAGCCGGGAACCCAAACTTCCTAATCTCAGGATTGAAGAATGTGTATCCGAATCCAGCTGTTTTTGTCAGCACTTCTTTCTTCTCTCTATCTCTCGGTGCTTCGAAGAGGGCAGTATACCGGTATGGCTCAACAACATCCTCAACGTAATTTTGGTCTTCTTCTCCTTCAAAATCGGTTTGTCGTTCTCACCAAAACCATGGAGGACTTTTGCTCGTGCCAGTTCGGGACAGAGTTTTTCTGCTTGGTCACCATCGTCGAGGGATAGCTTTCCTTGTTCGACGAGTTGCAAACACGCAATACCACCAACCATCTTCGTACAACTAGCAATCCAAAATACGCTATCAAGATCCATCTTCTCTTTACTTTCTGCTCCGCGGAGACCGGAGGCATGGCTGAAGATCTCGTCGCCCGATTTGTTGACGGAGACGCAGACGAAGCCTGGGATCTTAGTCTTGGGTTCTGAGGTCGCTGAATCGATTGCTTTATATTGTAAGTTTAGTGATAAGAGGGTTGTCTGGGGTAGTGACGTACCTTTGCGGATGTTCGCAGCGGATTCTGCTTTGAGGGTGTGTGCCATCTTGCCTGGGTTTCGATTTCAACACTTCAACAAATACAATTGATCAATTGGTATGTTACCAAATAAATTCAAGGATCCGAGATAACACAAGGGAGACATGAGATATATAAATCCTGGGTCGAGAACGACATGTCATGGCCACCATGACCTATTGCCGCGGGGTAGCTTCAAGAGTGCGGGGTAGTTCCCATCTCCCGCACCACTTTGGTTCGCACTAAGCCAATGGACTCCAAAAGTTTGGACTTCTCTGTAAATGGTATGGTAGAAATAATTGATTGGTATCGTGCAGCCGTGTTTTGAAAATGAGGTGTCTCGGAGACGTACGGGAGAACGGATGTCGTCGAACATCCATGACGGAAGCTTGCCGAGTGGGACTAGGAGATGCCTCCGCCTCGAAAAGAAGGAAAGCTCCAAACTTTAAAAAATCACCTTGCGAGATCGAAACAATGGAAACGATAGAAACGAGCGAAACAATAAATTTAAAGTTCATGATGCTAGAAGATCATTTCTGGGTGAAGTAGGGTCAGGACTCAACGTCCGCGAGATCCGAAGCTAGTGACTTCAGAACCTCAGATCAATCAACAAAACAATTTGGACGACGACAAGGGGGAAAACATGAAAGAAGTCTCTTCTATTGCACATCGCTCAAGTCTTTCAATATTGAATCTCGCTGAAGTGAGACTAGCAGCTCGTGAGGCGCAAGAGCAAGCCTTTGCCGCCCCTTGTGGAGGCCGAACAGCAGCTTGTCTGATGAACCTAGCACATAAAACATCAATAGCAAGAGCTTCTCAGAGTACAAAATCCAAAACACATGCAGCCTTCTCTGCCAAAACTGTACATTTGATTGGTTGGCCCCATTATTTGGGCCCGGTTGCACGTCGCCATGCTGCCACGGAGACCGCATGCATTCTGGGTAACCAATCCTCGAAATAATTTCGAGCCTCGTTCATGTCTCGGAATTGACAGATCGATCATTGACTTTGAGCAGACCCGGAGGCCAACCTCCATAACTGTGGAGTAGGATAAAAGCAACAAAAGGAGTTCGAAATCCAGAAACCACACTGTGTCTTCCTCTTAATGTCCGAAAGCATGGTTAGGCAATTTTCCACGCTCCCCTGTTGCATGTTGCCATAATTCTCGAGGCTGGAAAGCGGCGCAATGAGCCGCAGGTTTGAGGACCAAGCTTTCCAACTTCCTTTTATCACCATCGCTGGACCAATAAGCTTCTTTCTCGGCGAATGAAATCCAGAACCACACACTGCCCTCTCTACCACATCCACTCTTATGATTGGACAGTTCCGGAGTTATGCAGTTTGCCGAGGCTGACAAGGCTCAGCACACGAGTCTCTTGGCGAACCCTGGACAGCCATTAACAGAATTTTGGAGGCCAACCTTATTTTAATGCTGAGGCTGGTTAAGACGCCGATTGGCGGCAAATATCGGTTCTTGAGAATTGGAAATTTGAAGATGGGCAGTACCTTCCAGAGAGTAACGAGAGAAGTGATTGGTCGACTACCAAGTCAATCTCTTTTGCACTGCCCCGAATTTGGAGGCCATTCAGCCTCCGTGAACGGGTTCACCTAAGTGCAACACCAATAATATAACCTCTTTAAAAGTACGAAATTTGTAAACGTTTATTACCTTTCCTGTAAAACCAGGACATCGGATTGGTTGTTCGACATCACGTGCTATACGTCCACTTCATTCGAACCTTCAAGCATTCTGCGACACTGCCTCTCGCCAACGGAAGCTTTGCTGTTGACAATATGTAGCTGTAAGAAGCACCTTCGCCGCCAGTTTGGAGGCCGGCGCCGAAGCGGGCTTCTGCTGGTGGGTGCGTATCTTCCAGTCTCTCCAATAAGGATCTCCCCGTAGATGAAATCCGGAAACACATAACTCCAGCTCAACCATATGCGCCTTTCGCATTAGTCAGCTTCCAAGCTAAGACTTGACTTGCTCATTATTCCTTTCAACAATACACCACTCATGGGAAGGGCGGCATCTGCTCGAATTTGGGTCTTTGTTACAAATCGCGAAGGTATCAAAATTAATTTTGTAACCAATATTCGAAGCTATGAAATATCTAACAGATACAGCTCTTTTCAAGGTGGAAGCTTCCTGGAATTGGTATTCTTATTGCGCGTCGCCTGCTGCCCACTTGCACTTCATCCGGTATCAAGAATTTTCAATGGTCAAATCATCTAGCACAGCAGCAGCCACGAAACGGGATTGGAGGCCGAGCGCTTGAAAGACGCACATTGTGTGTGCTCGGAATAGCGTTTGATTAGTTCTAGAAGTGTTCGAAATCCGAAAACACACAGCGCCTTTTTCGAGATATCCGTTACTGTGATTGGCTAGCTTCCAAGTCACGTTCGTTCGATTCATCCATGAACTTCCATCAATACCTAGGTCATCAACGACTTTTAATTACATCAAGACTGTCGTCCTTTTGAATTCCAGGCTCCTCCGAGGCTGCTTGCAGAGATCTGCCACTGCTTCGCTTGGCAAAATGCAGAGTCCCGCGAGTCTGGAACACATTTGGAGGCGAATATCTTGTGTCTGAGACCGCATAAAATTCAGACGAAGTGCGAAAATCAAAGTACACACAGCTTCCTTCTTAAGAAATCCCCTTGCATGGTTGGCTATCTGCACTCGTGTACATCACAAATGGTGGTTAGGAGCACTGCGGCAGTTGGGCAACCACGTTTGTGAGCGCGGTAGCCAATGAAATAATCGAGTTTTGTTGCACTTCGCAAACTCGCGTAGGTTGAACAATACTACTTAGAATTTTCTTCAGTGAGAATTTCAAATATTTGTTATTCAACTTCTGGCCAATGCGAAATAAATTCGAAAGATAAAAAAAATCGTTTAAAATATTAATAAAAGAACGGGATTTGAATAGATCGGCGGGCGGTGTATTAACCCTTTGAAGCGGTTTCTACTTAGTAGAAACCCCGGGCTCTCTTAGGAGGTTTTAAAGGGGATGTTATAGGGCGTTATCACGTACGCCCCTAGCTCGGCGCCACCAGCCGAGCCTCAAAAGGTCGAGCTTCAGCTCGACCTCACTTCTCTTCCTTAAGATTCAGCAATAATATCGAACTTTTCACTTGCTCCCTGATCCGACCCCTTTTTGGTGACCCCTTTACAGCCATTTGGCCAACCGATGAACTGACGGACGGACGTATTGGCCACTCTGGCTGCATATGCTTTGACTTGGAGTCCGGCGTTCTTGTTTGCCTAGCCGCAGCAAATTATAAGCAACCAATAATAGGAGTTTTGCAGAGTACGAAATCCAGCAACAGACAGCCCCTTCTTTGCAAAATTTGGACACTTGATTGGTTACTGCGGTCCCAATTTTCTACTGTCTGTCGTTGCAGTCTGTCGTGGCACCGGCAAGGACCCCGCATTTCCCAACAGCGAGCCTTACTGGGCCTTTGTGCGATGCAAGAACAAGCATCCTTGGAAGTTTGGAGCCCGAAACGATCAAATTGTCTCAGATTGTCACACCAAAGCTACTAATGAGACGTTCTTGCAAGAGTTGGAAAACTGCAAACATACACTGCTCTCTCGAAGACCAGGGGTCATTTGGTTGGACAGTTCAAGTCACGTTTCTGCTCTCGTTTGACAATGGTCGACGTTCCCAGCTCAACGTAACACAATACGTAGGTAGGAATACGGAAGCTCGTTCGAAAAGCGACTCCGTTGCACGTAGCTGTGTTCCTCGAGGAATTCTTGTACTTAGACTCCCCGCAAAAGTTGCAGGCCAATACTCCAAACGAGGAAAGCTGCCGCGTGGACTCTAGAGTGTAAATCCAGAAACACATTCTGCCATTTCAACTACAGCAGAACTTCTAATTGGTCGACCCTCAAGTCATGATTTCTCGCACACGTTGTTTCCAGCTTGGAGTGATACATACAGTGCTAGGCAAGTCGGAATCCTACTTGCAGTACCACTATGTTGCACATTTGGAGTCCAAGTTGCTCGACACACTGTCATATACTCGCCAGAGAGGCCAGTGAATTAAGTTTCCCAGAGTACGAAATTCGAGAACGGACACTGCCTTCTCTCCCAAACCAGGAAATTTGATTGGTTGCCCAGATCACGTGCGGCTCCTCCACTTCATTCAAATCTTCAACCAGGGGAAGTTCTGCTGACACCTTTGTGGCAGCCCAGGGCGTAAGCAGAAGCCTCTTCCTCATATTGGAGGCTAGAGTATCTTGCAGAACACTGACAATCAGAGAACCGAGAGTCCTAGAGCATGCAATCCAGCGACGGGCATCCTTCTTTGCTGAAACGGCACTTATGATTACGCCAGAACGAACTTCGTGAAATAGGGCTTGAGTTCCAAGAGTCGACTTTCTTCGAGATTCAATGATTTCGACTTCCAGGTTCTCGAAGCGAGCTCGTGGACGGTCTTCAGCTCTGAAGTAATGCAGGGCTGGCACCGCGATCGTGCCTGCAAATTTGGAGGCCAAGAATCTCTCTGCATACGATCCGATGCAGGGCATGAGTGTTCGAAAGTCAAGAACAGACACCGCCCACCCTCCCAAAGTCGCGATCCTAATTGGTCAACTACCAAGTCAGACTTTGTTACACATCGTTGCTGTTGGCCGCATGCACTTGGTGACAACACATCACCCAAAGAGGGAATTGGAGGCCATGCACGTGCAGCAACGGGCATATGAATTCTGAAGCTAATTGGATGAGCGCAATTTTGAGAGTTCGAAATCTGGAAATGCACATTGCCCTCCCGATCAAAACAACACTCATGATTGGTCACCAACAGACTGTAAATTTGTTGCATATCGCTGCTGCAGACCGCATGCATTTTGAGACACGACGTCGCCAGCTCGCCCAAACAGGGAATTGGAGGCCAGGCACAGAGTGTCCGAACAGCCACCCGTGTAGACTGGATTTAAATCCCGATAGGATGACTGCCGATTTTGAGTGTTCGAAATCTGGAAATGCACATTGCCCTCTCGATCAAAACAACACTCATGATTGGTCGACAGCTGACATCGACTTTGTTGCACATCGTTACTGCGGACCGCATGCAATCGGTGACACCACGCCAACGCATCTAAGGGGGAGTTGGACAAGCGTGGAGGCCAGGCGCATAATAATCTCTTAGGGTGCATATTCGACAAAAAATGCCGATTGGATGAGCGAGAGTTCGAATCTGGAAATGGACACTGCCTTCTCTCCAGTATGGTGAGTCGTGATTGGATGACTTCCAAGTCACGTTTTTGACACACCTTGATGAGAATGAGTGTAACGTCTTTCACTTGGAAGTCAATCATCGCATTGAAACAAATGTAATCAAGCAAAGACCTGAAAATTAGTTCGGAGTAACGATCTCAAGAAGAAAACCGAACAAAATCCCACATTCAAACAAGCCGGCTTCTGGCTCAGATCGCTGACAGAATTTGGAGGCTAAAATCCCGTGCATTGATTTTTTAACCCGACGCGAAAACAATCTTATTCCCAAGAGTGCAATTCTTCACGAATTATACTCTTGCACTTAAGGTGTGGGCGGCTCTCCACCGAAGAAATAAGTGGCCGATTTTGTCAAGGTGCCGAAACTCGACAAATCTGCAATATCCTCATTCGTGCTCACGATTGGCCGTGAAGAGAAGGCTGAGAGAAAAAAACGAAAACAATTCTATTGTGGTATCTTATAGACATCTATGTCCAACGTCTATCCGTCTATGTCTATCATGATATCCTCTTGTCTATGCATGTATGACTCTGACCCTTCTATCCAGACTCTATGCCATCATGACGATTAATCGTGATCTATGCCACGCAATTAAGTACCCAAACGCCCTTCAAGGATCGTCGTACATCGCATGTATTGTGCATGCGACACGATGGTATCATCCCTTCATGTGTTGAGATGACTCGTCCCGCTCGAGGACAGTGTTTGGCCCGAGAAGGCAAGGAGTGTTGAGCAATGATAGTGAGGTCTTCACCTCACTTAGTCGTTCCTGAACCCATGGTCCTGGGTATCAGAGTTGTGAAGCTCGCCATGCATATTCTCCCCTCCCTGCCCAGCCACAGCAGTACCATCACTACTCCTCCTGGTAGTATCTCTCGCCTTCTCATTTTCACTAGCAGAATCTGGCGTCGGTACCTCTGTATCACCACCAACATTCTTCTCCGTCATCTTCTCACCAACCTTCTCTTCCTCATCCAAATCAATGAATCCATACTCCCTCGCCATAGCTTCGACTTCTCTGTCAGAAAGGAAAGGCATATCGAATGAAGCTTTGACGTATGAAATGTTCTCGAGATAGCCCTTTGCGAAGATGAGATCGATTTCCTCGAGAGAGCGCTTCTTGGTTTCGGGGTAGAACCAGTAGATTACGGGGATGAAGCAGGCGTTTACGACGGCGAAGAAGAGGTAGGTGCCCCAGTGGATGGAGGATATCATTACTGGTGTTACCATACTGCATGACTCATTAGTCGGACGCTAAGTTAGGGTTGTGTGGGGTTCGATGGAGGGGAGCGAAGGCGGAATGGTGGAGGGACTTACACAATCAAGAAGTTGAACAGCCAGTTGGAGCAAGTCGACACAGCGTTTGCTCTGGCACGAGTACGGAGAGGGTTGATCTCAGCTGGGTACAACCAAGGGAGTGGCAGCCAAGTAGCACCGAAGAAAGCGATGTAAGTAAATAAACCGACACCTGCGCCCTTAGCAGATGGACCCTGTCCACCCTGAGGAATCAAACAAGCGAACACCAATACCATGGAAAGACATTGTCCAACCGTACCCCAAAGGAAGAGTTGCCGACGACCAGCACGCTCAATAATGAACCAAGAAACAGTAGCGAAGATGGAGTAAACGATCATGTTTATACCACCAAGAAGCAGAGCAAGGTTGTGTGAAGTCCCGATAGCGGTTTGGAACAGAATGGGAAAGTAGTATATAACGGCATTACAACCACCAAGTTGCTGAAAGAATTGTGAGGAGGCACCCAGGAGCATACGTCTGAAATGCTGGGTCTTGCCTCCGGTGAAGAGAGCTGAGAACGGGGTCTTGCCTCCTATTTCGCCGGAAGCTTTGATGCCGTCTACGATCAAAGAGTGTTGGAGGTGGACCTCAGGATCTGTGGTCTCGAGTCCGTTCAAGGCAGCAATGACATCGATTGCATCTTCGTGGCGGTCTTTCGTGAGTAGCCATCTTGGAGATTCGGGCAGGAACCAAGTCCCAGCGATGAGGATTACACCGAACACGATTTGGAACGCGATGGGGAATCTCCATGTCAAGTTGTCGGGTCCGTATGAAGCGCCGTAGTCGATCCAGTATGCGATCATGGTCCCGAATGCGATGATTCCTCCTTCGATGCAGATGAGGAGACCGCGGTTGGCGGTGCGGGAGCATTCCGCTTGGTAGGTTGGGATGGTGGATGTGTTCATGCCGTTTCCGATTCCGGTGATGGTTCGGCCGATGATGAATTGGGCGGTTGCGTTGGAGCCTTTGATGGCTGTGACTTGGATGATGACACCGATGATCATGATGAGACCTCCGAGCATCATCTGGTTTCGTTAGCTTTCATCAAACACAAGAAGTAGAGATAACGTACCGCACGTCTTCGTCCAGTTCTGTCACCGAACGTCAAGACGAAGATAGCTCCGAGCAAACATCCAACTTCGTAGATCGCGGTAACGAAACCTTGGTAGACGGAATCATCCTTGGTCTCTGGGAAGTAGGCGTTGAATGGGTCTGCAGAAATGATACCAGACATGACACCCTGATCGTAACCAAAGAGCAAGAAACCCGTTGTTGCAATCGTCGAGATGAGCAATCCAAGTGGCCTCCCCATGAGACCTGCATAGGTCCTCGTGGTGGAGACACTGCCTCCTCTTTCGCGAGTCATATTGTCGTTATCGTAGCTGGTATTCTGATTCTGATATCTGGCCCGGCCAGTTTGTCAACGCAACACTGTTGCGGATGGGGAAAACTGGAGGATGAGGAGGTGAGATAACGTTAAGGAGAGAAGAAAAGAAGACGCGAAGAAACTGGGAGACGCCATTGTATATACGTTCCCTCATCTCTTGTTCCCAGGTTCGTTGCATCCACTATCTCAAAGCATACCCACAGTATCCTTTCCCTCCCTCTTGGACCGGAAGGTTGAATTGGGTAAGACGGCGCTGCTCTCGCCGCATGTTGCCGACGCTCAACATGTGCCAGTCGGACTCTAGTCATGTAATCCTCGCCTAGTGAGAAATATCAAGTACTCGGTCCCAGGAGGTTTGCAGCGATCGACAAGTATCGCGACAGAACCAGCAGAAAACGAAGGCGGTGACCGGATCCCAATTTCTAAGATGCATGTGATTGGATGCACTTCTCGTCCCTCGAAAGACTCTTATTTTTGACTTGGTCGACGGCGGCATGGCGTGGCGAACGATGGATCCACTTTAACGTCATACAGAGGGGTGCGGGGACTCCAATTGGAGAGGGTGAAACAGAGGCAGGAATGCCGAGGAGTGGCTGCTGTCGGTTCTCAACGCCAAGGTACGAACAAGGCGAGAGGGTTGCTTGTTTGAGCCGCAAGTAAGGAAGAATTGTTGAAGATTTTTCTAGTCTGCTCACCGTCGCAGACGATCCAACATGACAGCAGTGTTGCAGTCGCTAACATATCGATACTGCATCGAATCGAACAATAATCTCCGTATGCACAGCATCGAGCAACCCGTACGAGACGCAAATCAGGGTCCCTTTGATTGCAGCGGGTTATACTCGGTGGAGTCCCCCATCCTCACCTTGCCCACTCTCCCCATGCACCGCTACGTCAGTCACGACCCTCGTTCTGTATCGCCGAGGCAGTTCCGAAGCCTTGCAGTTCAGTTCTCGTCGGTTTATCCTATCGATGAGCTCAGTGGCGCTCATTTGTGGTTCTCGTGGATACCGCAACCTTAAAGGAGAAGGCTGGTGAGCAGCCTTTTCTGAGGTATTGTGGGCTTCGTGGAGATGGTGAAAATTCGAGGATTAAGAGACCCAATGTTCCTCCACCTTCCTCTATCATCGTGCGTATGCGAGATGGAGAGGGGTTCGGGTGTAGCTTTTGCCACAATTGGTGGAGGATTTGGAGACTCGGAAATTGTTCGTTTAAAAGATGCTTGAGGTGAAGGATAGACGTTGAAAAGAACTGAGAATTTTGCGAGTGATTACGCGATATCACGTGCTACGTACTTTCTGAGGAAAGCTTTTTCCGTCTGAAAAGTGTTGTTTCGTTGAGTGATCGTGTATCGTTCCTTGCTGAGTTCATGAAATGTTTGAAATTTTGTGGTCTGCAATATGAGAATCTCCAGGGAGTGTCCCTGCAGACCTCGGACAAGATCACATGATCGCTGACCAGTCACGTCTGAGACGACACCGACTGCTCCTCTGAATCTATCAACGCCACTGTCATCCATTCCACAACTGTCGCGACCTTTTCCGCATGCTCTGTCCAAAAATAAAGCACTTCGTCAGCTGTCGTCACTCCATTCACGTGCCATTTCTTATATCATCCCACTCAAACACCATCTCAAACCCCCCCCTTCGCAATGCCATCAAATACGTCTAGGAGCAGACCTCCGAGAGGAGGACGCTCCGTCAGGAGAAGAACCTCCGGAGCATCGCGATGTGCAACAGAAATCTCTCACCCTCTGCTCCTCTTCACTTTGAATCGTGTTTGTGTATCAGAGCGAAGGAATTGATGGAACTGTCAACTTTTTGATGGATTCATTTGGGTGTCTGGAGGGCACATGGGATTCTGAGATGGGAATGCCGGGATCTATGGTCGGGCATAGAAGATGGAAGAGGGTTGGGTGGTTGTGGCTCGAGAGGGGCTTGACGGTGAGTGAGCACGTGAGAAACAGCATCACGTGCTGTAAGTGTGGCTTGAACTTTTTCTTCTTTCCTTCTTTGCAACCGCGTAGAGCTTGTTATTGCATCTATTTTTTGTGTCTCTTTGATGCTTTTGAGAGTCCAACAGCTCTTACTCCTTTGCAAAGCTGATACTTTTCTTCTAGGGAGGTCTTTCTCCTCCCATCCAATTCACGCCCTCCCATTGGCCAAAAGTTGAACAGTGGTTAAGATCCTCGAGTGCTCTGCCATTGGCTAGAAGTTGAATAATAATTGAAATCTTCACTAAAGTGATTCCAACTATTGTTCAACTTAGGCGAGTTTCCGAGGTACAACAAACGCTCTGTAACCAATCATGAAGTCTCCTTCCAAAGTGAGGAAGCGAGGCTGCGATGGAAGGTCGTGACTTGGTAGCTGGCCAATCATAGAGACGGACATCGATGAGAAGGCAGTGTGTTTGTTGTATTTTGGACACTGACATGGGGCCAAAATCTTAATGCAAGCGGATCGGTTGGCCTCCAAGTCTACAAGTCATCTGCGATCGTGGCACTGCGCCTTGTACCAACTTGCAGTACCTTCAGACCAATAACCTGCTCTTTGTTTACCAGCTGACTCAGAAGACTTCCTCGTCAGCTCTTCTTGGATTGCGAAGGAGTTTGGCTTTCGATGAGGATTCAATATCCCAAATCCAAATTTTCCAATTGAACTTCCTTATATTACGACGAGGGCTGATTCTCGCCGCTTATAATTGAAAAAGTTCGACGTTGCGGCAACAGAACGTGACTCGGAGACAGCCAATCACAAGTGCGGATATCTCGAGAAAGGCACTATGTGTTTTCGGATTTCGAACACTTCTATAACCAATTGGAGCTTTCTCCACGGAGTTGTGTGGGCGTCCAGGTGGCCTCCAAACACCACTGTTCGGCACACATTGGGAAAGGTCCAATCCAGGCAAGCTTCGATCTTCCCATGCTGTGTGACCCGAAGAAGAGACGATATGCAACAAAAGAGCAGGATTGAACCAATCAAACGCCTAAGTTTCGCAGAAAAGGCAATCTCTGTTTCTGGATTTCGTATTTTTCAAAGCTTATTCTATTGGCTGCGTCTATTATGCGTAGGTTCTCGCTATGCAATCTGGCCTCCAAATTTGGGGCAGTGCAAAGACCTGCAGAGATAAGCGGCAACGAAAGAACGTGACCTATATCAGCCAATGAAAATCCCCTATACGGTTGAGAAGGCAGTGTGTGTTTCTGGATTTCTCACTCTGGGAAGCTTGTTCTATTGGCTGTTCGAGGGAGGCTATGCCGCTCAGTGAGGACCCCACGGTCTCCAATTCTGCTGCATAGCCTTGTACCCCCAACGAAGTGCAAAAACGACCGTGATTAAGCAGTCGGCCAATCATAGGTGGCATTTTGGCAGAGAGAGCAGTGCCCGTGTCTGAGTTTCCAACTCTCAAAAACTCGAGTTATACCGAATTAGGGGTTTTTTTTGGTTCAGCCACGCCACTACTTTGGCCTCCAAACCTGCGGCTCAACCGGTTGAGGCGTCCTCCTCAAAAGAAAAGAGCGATTTGCAACGGGAAAACGTGATCGCAGGCCTGGCCAATCACGACTCCCTATATGCCAAAACGAGGCTGGGTCTAAATATCTAGTCAAAAGGTATACCATATCCTTTGAATCCATTCCATTTCAGCAGTTATGACATTGCCACGTGGCACGAATGGCAGTACTTGCGGGATTCTAGTCAATATCTAAGGTTTTCATTCCCATTTCTTCAGAAAATCCACAACATCCCTCGCGACCTTCAAATCACCCTCTCCAACCTCCTCGTGAACTTCATCTAGTCCCTTCATCAACTCCTCATCCCCCTTTCCAATCTCCAGACACTTCAAGAAAAAAGCACAATTGACCAAAAGCATAGGCCAATGCAAATTCCTTTGCAAATCCGCCATATCATTCCTATCCTCGCTCAATATCCACCAGTCCAACATACTTTGCATAGCAAATACATAAACATTTCCCAACGGAATGCCTTTCCCAGCTCCTGTTTGTAGGCGCCACTCCGGTTGTCGCATGATGGCACGTCCGAGAAGGGAAGATGGAGCTGCGAGGTCTAAGATATTGGCTTGGAAAGAGAGGACGAGTTGAGGGGCAGGTCCGGCTAGGCCTTCTGAGACGAGTATTCCGCCTGTGAACGAAACGAGAACGGAACGTGTGGAAGCTGATAGAGCTGAAGTGGACTTGGAGATGGTGAGTTGCACGCCGGTCAACCTAATGAGGAGAGTGCGGAGGGTGTCGTCGTTGAGGCAAATTTTGGCAATCTGGTAGGCCACGCGCTCACCAACGGTCGGTGCATGATCCAGAATTTTGAGAGAATATGATCTTCCGTCGACCTTGTGTGTTGGCTCTGTATGCTCGTCGATAAGATGGGCAGTCTGGGTTCGGATTACACCTGTGGAGGAGCATCGCTTGTCGATTTTCAATCCCTTGACTTCGGTGAATCGAGGTCGGATGTCGTTAGACAGGGATCGAGCGAAAGCTGCAGCGATGCAAATTCCCAATTCGCCAATACTGGCCCACCATTTGATGGCACGGAGCCCCAGGTAGTGGGCAATGAACGCAGCAACCACAGAAAGTGTGATTAATGATGCAAGACTGCGATCTTTTCGTGTAGATGGCTTGATGTAAATAGCCTCGAGATTCTGATGTGGTTGCGGAGAAGAGACGAAGGCGCTCCCTGTGGTATCCATCGAGTCGACATTCTTAACGGAGACAACCATACCGGCTTTCCAATGCCGGTAGGGATTCTGTGACGAAGTGTCAAGCTTTATACTTATGCAAGAGGAGGAGATGAGAAGAGAGGCAAACAAGACACCGAAGACGATTCCAACATAACCGACCATCACGAGGATCCAGCCAATAGACATGACCCAGTCATTATGCCACAGATCGATAAGATGAACCATGATGATACCCATACATGCAATAATACCAATGATAGCACCTGAGAATGTTCCTGTGGGAGCACTCGTCGTGAATTCGGAGACGGCATCGAACGTTGTCAAGAAAGAGAAGTCCCAGAATGGAGAGGTTGAGGGCCGTTTTTCGGTGATTGTTGAGAGAGTTGAAGCTACTTTGACCACGGACACTTTGAAGTTGTCTGATTTCATCGTGCTGGATGTAAGTGCTGGTTGCAGCTTTCCGTTGCTTATTCGTGAGAAAGGGCTTTCTTCGATAGTGTCTCTCCTAAATACCTCACTGTTGGTTCCAGGATCATCCGAGGCTTCATCAGTTTCAAGTCCCCGTATCAAAGATCTCTGGAAGTCCAAAATCTCTTTCCTTCCTGGATCCAATCCAACAGCTCTTGCCAACGTCTGTACAAGAATATTTACAGCTTCGTTGGAGGCATCAGTCAACAGGATATGCATGCACCACTCCACACTCGCTTCGCCTTCAGGGATACCTAGCCTCCTCTTCTGTCTCTCAAAGCTCTCACTCGCTCTGATCCTCTCCAAAGCAGGCTCTTCCAACCCCCTCTCTTTGCCCTCAAGAATGCTTACAGCTATCAACCGACTAGCCGGATTCGCAACAATACTCCGTACCACATAGCCATGCGTCAAATGTGCCGTCACTCCCCCGCAATTGACTCTCGTGACCTCAATTCCCGACACAGTTCTCGCCTCAAGCTCATATCCTATGAACGCTCTCAATTGTTGCGTCCCACAGAAGCGGATGAGGCTCGTGACGACCGTGAGAAGGCCTAGTGGCGCGGCGGCAAGACTGAAAGCTGAGGATGGAGAGCGGACGTTTCGGAGAACTTGCTGCGTTGTTCGCTCGCCGATGAGGAGGATCAAGGGGCCAATACCAGAGAGTGTTGAGGACCATTCGTCGGTTGATGGGTCGATGGAGCCGATTGATTGGATTGCGCGGGGTGACAGTGGGGCTGCAAGCGTTCTCAGGGGAAAGAGGAGGGCAAGAAGGATCGACGACATCGTGAAATATACACGACAGCTATTATAATGGGAATGTGGTATGCATGCCTGGAGGCACCATCCATTAATGAGATGGTTTGTCTGATTTGAAATTGGCGAGATGAAGCCTCATCCTTCAGCCCCAAGCCACAATTCCCGAACGGGAAGTATCACGTGGAAGATATGTTTCTTCCTCATCCTCGTTACTCGGGTCTCCTTATAGTAATTGATAGCATCAGCTAGGCTAGACCCTTCGAACGTTTTCAAAGTCGGAGGCAGCCCTTTTGCTTTCACAGCCGAGCATTGGTATGCAGGACGGTGATAGAACGTGACTACCGTCAGCCAATCAGAGGTTTCTATATGGCTTAGAAGGTAGTGTATGTTTCTGGATTTCGTACTTTGGAAGACTCATACTATTGGCGAAAGCGAAAAAAAGGAGGTGTGAAGGAATACTCAAACCGCCTCTAATTCTGTTGTAGAGGGCTGCTAGTGCAGCTTTGAACGCCCTCGCGACCTGCAACAAAGTCTCAAATTCAGTATGGAGCTTTGGCGAGATTCTGTATAACGATTGACTTGAGCGATGTGCAACAGGAAAACAGGACCAGTGGCAGCCAATCAAGTGCGCAAGCTTTGCAAAGAAGGCAGTATGAGTTCCTGGATTTCGTACTCTGGGAAACTCATACTATTGGTGTCGCGTGAGGGGTTAACTTGCACACGCTTTTTCTTGGGCCTCCAAACCTGGCGCCAAACCGATTTCCAACTCTCAGAACGTCATTCTATTGGGTGTTTGGGTGGAGGGAGTTTCGTCATCTAATTCTTTTTGGCCTCCAAACTAGGGACTCATTGCATTCTCTTCAACCTCGAGCCTCGCTCAAGAAAGCATGACTTTGGTATCAGCCAGTTAAATGCACCCTTCTTAAGATCACTATGCTTTTCTGGGTTTCGAACTTTCGAATTGACCCTATTGGTGGGACTTGGGTTTATAGGGGTTCCCTCCACGTCCATCCGGCCTCCAAATATGCGGCTCATCGAAAGGTTTGTGACAAAAGACAGCGATATGCAACAAAAGAACGCTGGCACGTGGGCTAATCACGATCTTGGATGTGGAAGAAAAGGGTTTGTTTGTTTGGGGGTTTGGTTCACTTTTGGCTATTTTCATCGTGCCTCAACGGCCTCCAAACTTAATCCGCACTTTATGCTAAGCCTCCTTTTCTAACTTGGCGGCATGGAACAAAGAACGCTGTTCGCCATGCCTGGTAGACCAATCGGGTGTGCTGATTTGGGAGAGAAGGCACAATGGGTTTGTTGGATTTCGTACTCTCGAAATTCCAAACCTTGCCTGAAGTGGCAGTTTTTTGTAGCTGAGTACGAGTGGCGGAGCGGCCTCCAAAAGTCGGGCAGTGCCATGAAGCCTCTTGTGCCATGTGCAGCAAGAAAACGTGACTTTAGTGCCAACCAATCATGAGTTTCTATGTGGTAGAGACAGCATATGTATATTCAGAATTTCATACTCTCAAAATTCCGAGCACGTTAAAACGTTCTTTTCACAGCTTCCGTGGCTTGCATATTCGCCTCCAGGCTTTCGGCAAAGTCGTTTTCATTGCGCTTTCAAGACGTGCAGTAGAAGAACGGTTCTCTCTTGCCAGCCTATCGCAAAAGCTCATGTGGACGAAAGGGCACAAGGTGTTTGCCGAATTTCGTACTCTCCAAAATCAAGCTATACCTAACACAGCCTTGATTTGTAGTCGGTGTACAAGGGGATTTGGCCTCCAAATTTCCAGTAAACACGTCCTCCTGCAGCTCCTTCTGCCTTCCCGGCATGCAGCAAAAGAACGCGCCCTGGTTGGTAACCAATCGCAAGTGCTGAAATGGAAGAGAAAGCACAGTGCGCCTGTTGAATTTCTTACCCTCAAATATTGGTGTGGGTGACAAACTGGCGAATCAAGAAACCCTCGTAGACAGGGATTTTTTGGCCTCCAAACTTTCGAGTTGTAACTACTCGTGCTTTGACGGAATGAAGCAAAACGGCATGATCTCGATGTCAGACAATCATGAATGCCCATCCAACAAAGGATGCACAATGTCCCTGTTGAAATTCGTAGTCTCAAAATTCGACCTAGGCGATCAGAGGCGGCAAGTTCAAGGACCAAACATTGGCCTTCAAATTCTACGTCGTTGCGAATTGTAAGTCAATAGAAGCATGTGCTTCTTTCCTTGTTTCTGAGAAAATATTCTCAAAAAATACAGCAATATAGCAGATTCTCACCCTCCAAAGTCCGACGACCTCAGCTTTGCTTAAATCACGGGACCTGTATATATTCTCATTTAGAGCGGCCCTAGCGACCCGGACAGCGAGATGCAACAATCTCACCTTTCGCCAATGAAATACTCATCCGGGTCATGCAATACAAGTCCGCAGGATTTGCGATGTAGAGCAAGGAACTGATTCTTCCATTGAGATTTAGATGAATGTAAAGTGCTTTCAAGGAAGCTTCAGGATATTGTGCTTCTACGACGTGCAACAGGGCATTGAATTGAGAATTGGAAAGAAATTCCTCGTTGAAATAGGAAGGCATCAATATTTCAGGAATGTTGACGACGTGCAACAGATTTCTTTTCGAGCTTCATTCGGCGAACTTCGAGGAGATGTCAGACATCGTCCCAACTGCTCCAAATGATTCCACGTGAAAAGTGCAATGAAGGAGGTTGCGCTTGTCCTTACGCTGCCGTTGGACCAATAACTCAGAGCCTTGTGAAGCCTTTGGGAAGGACAACGATATGCAACAAAATCCTCTCGTCACGTTGTACCACTTGCTGTACTACGAAAACTCACTTTGTTGTACATCGTGAGAGTGGAAGTACCGCCCTCAAAACGCCACGAAGGCGCATTGCTGCCAGATTCATTAGATAGCCTTGAACGCTTATTCTCTTCACTAGACAAGGTATCTAGCGTCGCGCTGGCAAAACTGCGCTGTGCAACAGATGCATTCCTTGCTGCACGTTGACAAGCGCGCCTCCCGGAAGGTTAACCGTTTCCACCAGCTTCCCAACCAATCTGTATCGTCAAAAGACTTCAGAGAAGATTGCTGCTCTTCTGAATTCTGTACTCTCCATGCGAACTGTTGGCCTGTGCCTGGCCTCCAAATGAAAAGAAAAAGAAAAAAAAGGTAGAATTGGCATGGGACCGCCTTTCTGCGTGCTGGCGAAATGCAACAAAGACGCCACCAAGACGCAGATTCGCTTGTCGACCAATGCTCGTGGGCGAAACGACTGATCGAGCGTGATGCTCCTTTGAAGTTTGGACACTCAGCCACACGGAGATTTCCCTTTCCTTTGGCCTCCAAGTGTTAGGCGTATTATGAGTGCCTAAGAGGTTCAACTGATCCCGAAACGCAGGTCCTCGTCATTCCTGCGAAGTGCAACAAAAACGCCTCAAAAAGCAGGCCCACTTGTCGACCAATGCTCATCCCATAGTGCTCAGGCGACCGTGATGCTCTTTTGACTTCTGGACTTTCAACTCCTCGCTTCGTTCTCACGGCCTCCAAACTGCGGTCGGTGAACACAACAGGCTGAGACTAAAAGGTCGTCCATCCGCCCTGAGTTCGGTAGCTGATCAATCCTCAACGGTGAAAAGGACGAGATACCAGAGGTGTTTTGAGGATTTCTACCTCCGGGCGTAACGCCCGAGCCTGATTGTATTGTCAGTTTGGCCTCCAATTCTTCCCCAAAATGGAATTCTCGGCGCCCAGAAACAGTGCTCTTGCAGATTACCTCTCATTCTGCCTCGTCCGGTACATGCTGAGCTAACCGAACAGGCTGCGATGATCAGAGCTTCTCGTTTACCAGAACAACCAATGCCAGCTTTTCTTTCGAATATGCCCAAGCCTTACCGTGCATGTGAAGCTGAGATGCGAATTTTGCTGAAGTGATCTCTCGGTAGTCGACCAATCCTCGACGGCGAAAAGGACAAACGGACAGTGCCATCTTTGGGAATTTCACAACCAGAAGGCAACCGAGATAAAACATCCTGCATATGGCCTCCAAATTATGCACCTCGACACAAAACAACTAGTACCAGCTCCTCAAATGCAACAACTCATGCATGCCTGAAAGGCGAACCACCAGAATAACCCAGGCTTGATCCGCTGGCATGAAGCATAAAGCAGCAAGGAATCTAGACTTTGCCTTTCCACAGCAAGAGAAAACGGCGAGGCTGCTAGTACGCAAGCAAACTGGTTGAGCTCATGGCATTGGTCTGATAAGTTTGCGAATCATCACCAAATTAAGCCTGCCTGCTCTCTCGTCGCTGGTCTCAAAGTTGCAGGCAGCGGGGCAGTTTTGATAAAACTCGGCCAATCATCGAGACCAAAAACAGCAACCGAACCTCAATGAAAGTCGGGAAATTCATCCCACTCCGAACGGAGTTCGAAGTCCATCCGTTATTCCAACGACGTCCAAACAGCCTCCAAAATACCCCAAATTTAGAAAGGCTTTGCATCAGGGCGACGAGACCACGATCCCTTTGCTTCCTGTGGACCTGTCTTCGAGGATTCCAAGATTGAGACCCATTGTTTTCCTTGCAAATCCTAGCCAACCATGGAGCTCTGTCAAGTATGGATATTGCAACAGATAGAGCTGTAGAGAGTGGGCCAACGATTCTGTTTCAGTTGATGGATGCGAGGAGGTTGATTAGATGTAGGGAAGGTGCGGGATCGAAGGCTGAAAAGATGAGCAGCAACAGCGGTTCCTGATGTGTGAAGTGAAGTGGTGGTACTCGTCCGGGTTTAGGTGAGAAACCCGTTCCTAAGCTTCCTCAGCTTGAAGGTGCTGAATAGAAGCGTATGACCCTACTAGGTGCAGTGTTTCTGAGGCTGAGAGGATATCTGGCTTGCAAAGCTAAGGTGTGGCCGAAGTTGAATCGTGATTACTTCACCTGTTCTTCTATGCCACCTTATTCTAGATGGACCTCAAAACAAACTCAAAAACAGGCACCAGCATGAATACAACATAGCGCAGTTCTTTGCGTGCAAGAAATCAGCAAGGCACACCTAACAGTCCTGGAAGCAACGAAGACCTTTCCATGATATAGCCGATAAATGCCTGGCAACCACT
Source organism: Phialocephala subalpina (assembly GCA_900073065.1). Taxonomy (NCBI): domain Eukaryota; kingdom Fungi; phylum Ascomycota; class Leotiomycetes; order Helotiales; family Mollisiaceae; genus Phialocephala; species Phialocephala subalpina. Next base: position 1,229,512 of record FJOG01000005.1, read on the forward strand.
GACGACAAAAAAACTCATCGACAGCTATTGGTTCTCAAGAAAACACTCTTCCAAGATGACGAGTAAGATGACGCAAAGGCAAAATATGGCCTCCAACATCACTTGAAATGGAAGAGGGTGCCTTGCGGACTCTTGAAAGAACGACGAAGCCTCTTTTGAACCTGGCTCTCGACCAGTCATATGGATTGATAAAGCTCAAAAGGTCACTGTTGATGGATTGTGCTGTCAATGCCAGCACATCTTGCATTTGTCTCCTCGTCAGTCCTAATTGTGACTATTTTAAACCCTGACGTCCTATCGTTAATAGCATCGCCCATTTCAGGCTGTACTCTCTCCGTCAGCTGCTGACCAAGCAAAGCTTCGCAGGCAGGCTTCTCCTTCAAACAACGCAGGTACGCGGGCCGAGATTCAGATTTGGAAGGCGGAACTATGCATGTGAATTCAAAAAAGGCCAAGGTGACGTGCAGGAGCTCGAAGATAGAGGTGGTTACCGGGAGTTGATACGCAGAGTCGCGATGCAAGGCCAAAACATGCTTTTGAACAGAAATGAAAGAGCAACATCGTGTTGATGAGCCAAAATTCGAGAAGCATTATTTATTCGAAGAACGGTTACATATTTAGGACTCGTTTAGACTCGCGATTCCAAAAGAAATAGAATAAGGAAAAGTGAAAGGAAAATCAATTAATCAGAAACGCGGTCGCAGAAGATCAATATTGATTCAGGGGGCGTGATGCCGCTAAGAATAAGGTTTGGCGCTAGCGACTGTATCAGGCCTCTCGCTCCAGGTCAACTTCCTTCCCTCTTCATCCATCGAAAAATAACAACACCCAACCACAAAAATCAAAATCTCTCATATTCCATCAACTTACAAACCTCATCTACCCGATCACAACCCATCAAAAAGCACTCCTCTAAACCCAACGAAATCATCCGCAATGGCAGTCAACGCCGCAGCAAAGGCCGCTATGCAGAAGGGACGCGTCGAGAAGGCCAAGTCCAAGAAGGCGAAGAAGGAGGCTGCTCGTGCCAGAGCTGCTGTCGCCCGCGAGGCACGCTTTGGAAAGAAGACCGGCACCGCGAAGACTACACCCAAGAAGTAAAGTTGAGGTCGAGGGACGCGACGCGACGAGAGGAAATGGTGGACTTCGACGTGACGCGACTTGTGCTTTGGGGATACTTGCTGGCTGGACGGGTGGGTTGGGATGGAGAGCTTGCGCAAACATACGGGCTGGTGTCTTAAGAGAGGAGTGGTTGTGGTTTTCATACGTGATGGGAAGGCATGGATTTCGGGAGGGGTTATGATCTTCGACGTTTGCTTTTTTCCTTTGGTGGTCGGGCAATTGACATGAGCATCAGGCTTATGGGGTGCTTGCTGGTCACATAATGGGATATCACTCTGCGTTGCTTTTCTCGTTGGTCGTCGGGCAGTTGAGTTGAGCTCACGGGAAAGTTGCTGGTCACTCGATGGGGTATCAGGTTACGCGCTCTCGATCAATTTGGTCTGGTCTGTTATCGAGCTGGGCATGGAGTTCACTGGAGGCTTGACGGGCAAACAATGGACCAGACTTGGATCGCTCAATTGATGCGATCTTCTCACATCTACATACATCCCATGATTTTAGTGACGCGACTTGAACAACAACATTGGGCAAATGCCTAAGTGCCTTCCCCTGTTTTCGAATCTGAATACAAAAATTCTTCTTTGGAACTTGAGACTACAGAGCATCAGCAGCATCTAGCATGCTCAAGGTTTTTATGCGCGAATAGTTGGGAGCAAATGCTGTCGGCAGCCACTCTCTCACCTTCCCGGCAGGACACCCGGGACTCTCTAGCGCTTCCTCATCATCAAGTCCAAGTATCATCAACGCAACTGCTACTCCACTCAGCCATGCCATCACCATTCCTTCGCCGCAGAATCCTGCTGCAATCCACTCGCTCGACGATACACTTTCCGAGACTTTCTTGGGTGTTCGACCTGTGATCCGAGGATCCAGCTTCCCTACAAATGGAAGCACATCAGCTGTAAAGCCCATAATACCAGACCAGCTCTGCACCAGTCGATTTTCTCTTGCTTTGTCTCCAAATACAGCAGGGACAATTCCTTGGAGATGCGCTTCGACCAAAGGATCGGTACTATCATCTTCCCATACACCCAGATCACTCAACCCTTTACTTGACGAACGAGTATAGCCTCCACCAAGCATGATCTCGCCAGCCTTCCCAGGACGTTTTGTCATGTAGTCAAAGCCACTATCATAGGCAATCGACCACGACCTCTTGCCTTCCACGCCAGGAAAGTCAGGATCAGGTTTCTGGGCTGTCATATGACCTCTGACACCAGCCATCTTTCCTTTCAGACCCGGCAGGAGGTGTGCAGCAAATGCATTCGTTGCATGAACGATTTGACCGACTTCTATTATACCTCTCGGCGTGTGAACTCGAAATTGATGACCTTCCGATCCTTTGTTGTCGATGCTCTCGGCTGGTGTGGACGTCTCAAGCACGACTCCAGACATCGTATCAGACAACAACTCATTCCAGATCGAGACTACGAGGCGATATGGCCACAAAGCTCCAGCTTCATACGAGATCGCACCCGCGACATGCTCGTTGATTCCGAATCGCTATCGACATTAGCACTTCATTCTTCTCTCGCACACCGAGAACACTCACCTCTCGCGCCTCCTCATTCTCCCAAACCTTTACATCAACATCAGGCAAATGTCTCTTGAACTCCTCGACCTCCCTCTTCGCCTTCTCAAGCTCCTCCCCACCAAGCACGAGATCCGCCGTCTCAACTCTCCGGCACTCCGCAGCTTCAAAATTTCCCTGCTCGCAAAGATTTACCAAGCATTCAAGATGCATCAACTGAAATCTCACCACCTGCAACGCCTTCTCAACACCCAACTTACCCTTCAATTCCGCAAACGTCTTATAAGACGCAGTTTTTATATGTCCTCCATTTCTTCCCGTTGCACCACTGCTCAACTCTCTCGCTTCCACCACCACGATTTTCTTCTTCAAGCCGAGGCGGTGGCATTGTTGGACAAGTGTCCATGCGATGGCTGCACCGGTTATCCCGGAGCCGATTATTACGATATCTGCATTGGTTGGCAGCCTGGGCGATTGGATGTTCACCAGTTCAGAGAATAGGGGGTCATTGAGCCAGAATGGCTTCGTGGACTTTGATCGAGGCAATCCTGGTCCAGCATTGATGCGGGTGATGACAGCTGTGAATTGGGCGTCTGATTTTCGGAGCTCGGCAATAGCGAGGATGATGATGCGGTATGTTTGGTGGAGGGATGAGATGATTCCGCCCATGGCGAGAGGTCGGAGGGGAGGGAAACGGAAATTGATCTGGATGTCTGAGAGGACGAGCGGGATCAAGCGTTCTTATAGACGAGGAGACGGTTAGGGGGAACTCGCTTAGCGCGCAATCAGGTATGATTGGCTCGTGAGCTGCCCTACCAAGGACTTCAGATGAATGTCCGCTGTGAGAAGAGATGTGCAAGTGCATTGGTGAGTGTTCTAATCTGAATGGTCACTTTTCACATGATATGGAATATGAATCAAGTCTGAGTTCCCAGTCATTCGTTAATCGAGCGCCGACATGATTAATTCTGAGATGATATCTCTTGAATAAGTTTTCATCATGGGGATCATATCTTGAAGGTTCAGTAACATATATCCATTTCAAGTCTGAGAATCTCTCGTAATTATTGACAACAACCTCAAGGCAACACAACCCAGAAGGTACGTTCTTGGGCCAACCCATCTCTCCTGGCGACATCCTCAACTCACCAAAATTCGACTTAATGACTTCTTCCACCCCTCCTTCCAACTCCCCCTCCGAACTCGCACAGATAAAAGTCCTCGGCGTCCTCACAACACTCGGAATCAAGGAATACCACAACTGCTACCTCAGCTCTATCCGTCTCTCAGGTTGTATATTCTACGACTGCGCCTTTAAAGACGTAGAACTTGACGACTGCATGTTGCAGAACTGCGAAGTCTGGGAGTCGGAGCTACATGACTGTTACTTAGTTGGATGTGAGTTGGTGGGGACGAGTAGGAGGTGTTGTTTTGCTATTCATTGTAATGATGGGGGGAGGGAGCTGAATGGCGGGTAGGTGGAGAATGAGTAGTGGAGGTTTGAGCCATGAAGAAGAGAGTCAAAGGCGGTCTGCTGCAAGCATCCAAAGTTGAAAACGAAGTTTGATGAGGACCTCAGAACGTGTTGCAGGAAGCCCTTCATCACGTGCTTCTGCAAGAATGCTTGCTTCAAAGTATCCGTTTGTATGCAGCTCAGAGACGCTTGAAACGTACTTCAGAAAGACAGAGTATCTCCTCCCTTTCATACTTCCATCATTATTCCAACAATCGAATCATCGGCTTGCAGCCCCAAGGTCCCAACATGGGTCAAGTACCCTCCTCTTCCAAACGTCTTTCCCTCCGCCAATTCCCACCCGAAGTCCGCCGCCTCATCTTCGAACACACAATCAAATGGCACGGTAGACCCATACCGCTACTGGCAACTCTTCGAAGCGACAGACAATTATACCACGAGGCATTGGAAGTATTGAACAGAATCTGTGTGTTCACGATGACAGATGATCACTTGGATAATTTCGGGCCAGGGTGGCTTCGAATGTCGGATTTTGCTATGGGGATAACTCAGAGATTGAACATCTCGTATGTCTTGCTATACTTTTGGTGTTTGGAAGAGTGTTGGCTGATGTTGTGGGAGGGTTTTCTCACTCCTCATACCGCACTTTCACAATCAATCCCCACATACATGGTTCTCGAGCTTGAAATCCGTCCATTTCGAAATCATTAAAACCCATCAAGTACCAACTCTCGCTCGAGTAGTTAGACTCTGGCTCTCAGCTCAAACTTCGATTATCAAGTTCTCGATCTGTATCCCGAAAGCTATTGAGGAGGAAGTTCGCGCTTTGCCAAGGATTTGGTCCGGGAATACGTATCCGCTCGATGCGGTTGATGAGCTGGTGCGGGTGTTGACCTTTGGGCTAGGTGTACAGGGATTGTATGAGGCTAAGGTGGAGGGTGGGAGAGAGTCGACGACTTGGAGTTGGAAGGCGAAGGTTGGTGGCCAGAGATTGGAGTGGGAGCAGCCTGGAACCTTAGCGGAAAGATGAAGCATGCAGCACAACTTCTCTTTCAGGGACATGGGGAATGAATCGTCAAATCTTTGCTGGATATATTATGAAGATAAAAGAGCTTTAAGGAAGTGATTGCGAACTCTTCGAGGTCTAGGCAAGGGGAGGGGTTCGAAACGCTGCTTTCACGTCCTGTTGTAAGCACCATTCAGCATGCTACGAAAAGGCCAAAACAATGTACACAAGTAGAGTGCGATGGAACTATGACAGATAAGAAAGGATCAAAGGTTATGCGTTTCAAACCATTGTCTCTGAATAAGCACAAACGAAGGTTTCGTGTGAGCTCTTCTTTCCTTGTTGTCAGTTTCGATCTTAAGTGGAGTGGTCTCGCTCTGATTTTCTTTGCGCCTTCTCTGACGGTGCTCTTTCCTTCACCTTGGTCTTCCCTCGACGCTGCTCCTTCTCGACACAACTTCATCCCCCTCCCATCGGTTCTCCGCCACTCGCCGGTCTCAATCAATGGCTCTTCAAATCATAGACCTCACTGGAGAACCAGACGAGTTGGCTCTACCGTCCGGCCAACCGTTCCGCATCAAGGACCTACCCACCGAAATCAGGCTCATTATCTTCGAACTTGCGATTGAGTTCGAGGGTGATACACCTCCCCTCATCACCGCGCTTCGAGGAAACAAGATGATGTACGACGAGACATTGTCTGTGCTAAAGAATTCCATATTCATCGTCCCTGTCAAGCAGGCGAGTAAAGTGCGTTTGGGGCTAGAGCTAAGAGAGAGCTTAGGCACATATCGTTCACGTAAGCTTGATTGCTCTCTCGATGAATGTCAGCTAATTCAGAGACAGACACCCAACTCTATACCAAGCAGAATGGGGTGGATACCCAATGTATGACTTTCCGAGCACGAAAAGCATGCATTTCGAGATCGATGACACCGATTCCAATTACATGCTATTGTTCACCGACTTCTTGAGGCATTGGCTGTTCTACGGCCCAGCTTCAGTTACGAGAGTATCCTTCGAGACCGAGCGCCCACATGCAATCTGCAACAACGTCTACTATGACGAAGAGGGTGATGATATTGCCGGGGAAGCCGCTGAGATTGCGCTGATTTCTGCTGCCCTTCAGAAGCTGGTGAACGAATTGAACTTGAGACTTCGAGTTGAGGGAGTGGCTAGGCCAGTAAGACAGCGACATACATGGGTCTGGCAGGCGGCTGGTAACAATGTTTTGAGGTGGCAGCAGAGGGTTTGGCAATGAATTGGTGAACGTATGGGATACTAGGGTTGAGGCATGTCCCCTGATACCTATCGGGGGCGAGCTTCTCAACTTTGCTCTCTAGGTAGCATGTTGTCACGATTATAATTTCAAGGAAATGATGCCGATGGGATCATGAGGTCGATTTATTGCTTGTGCTCGAACCTAGGCCGAGACGTTTCTCTACCATTGCTTCTTTATGAGGCGAGCCAAAGCTTTACCAAGAGGCAATGAATGTTCTGAATAGTACCTGTGTCTAGACTTAGTAAAACGAGACTTTGGAAACCGGGAAATAATGTCAACGAGCGAGACTGCTAAGATGAGAATCAAGCATGTATCAGTTGAGTAAGGCAAGATAAGAATTCTGGATGCCCTTTACTAACTCGTGGGTAGTGCCAAGTCTCTACTTGTCTTGAACGAAGTCGTGTCGATCTTTTGGAGTTTGACTAGCACCCACCTCGATCACTACTAGACCTCTAGATGGAACGGTCATTTATTCGATTTCGGCCGAGGGCATCTCACCACACACCGTAACAACAAACTCACCAGATTCTCTATCACTTCCCCAAAACCTGAGCCTATCAATGCTGAATCAATCGCTGCCCGGTCTGTCATGATCGAAACAGTTGTGAAGGAGCTAAATAAGGGCATTAGAATCCAAGGATTTCTAGAAACAGTGGATCGAGGTCCAGGACCAACCACTTTCATCTGGGAGGTAACAAACGGTAGCAGGCTGATCTGGGATCGCCGCCGAATCCTCGATACGGATTGACAAGACTGAAGTGCGAGGAAATCATAAGCGATGACAAATGTATGAATAGTAGTATGCACTTGCCGCTCAGGGTACGGATATTTGAGGGTATCTATTGCATCAGTCATTAAGAAGAATCAAGAAAACTCATTTCGCATCCCTTTCTCCCCAATCCACCCACCGTCTAATAACCTCATCCACAGCCCTAACACCATCCCGAGAAGCATCGACCTCGAACCATTCCCTATGTTCTTTGCCACAGGTATTACATTTACCCTTTCCTTGTAACCTTTGTCCATTCAGCTCAATGTGTATCAGTCTCTCGACCTTGTTTACGATTGGAACCTTCCTCGGTGTTCTTGGTGCTTGATTTGCATTCGTTTCTGAAAGTGTTGTTGGATGGTAGGGATAATATCGAATTAAGGAAAGGTCATAGCCACATTGCCGTGTCCATTGATTCAACCGCCTTTGAACATTTTGAGCTCTGCCAATCTTGAGGAGGATGGTCTTCTTGTTTGCAGTATTTGGCACAGTGGTCGCGAATGTATTGAGTACATCTGAGGTTCTTCGTCGGCCTGGATCTGGTCGAGAGGGCGGTGCAAGGAGATGAGATGCTGTGTCAGCAGGTGCTGGAACGGGCGCAGATTCGGGAGTAAGCCAGAACATGTATATGAAGCCTTCGCTATCCTGCTCAGAGACTGGCTTGGCCAACTCTGATAGCAGAAGTGCCGTGGTTTGTGGTGATGCTGATGTCGGTATGAGTGATAGGAACTCGCCGGTTCGTGAAGAGGGATCTCGATTGATGGGGGGTCGAGGAGGTATGTTTGTCGAGGACGATTTCGGTGTAGCTTGAGGACGATGTGTAGGCACTGATGCTGTTTTTCGGTCGTGATGACGCTTGCTCACTGGTCGAGGACCTCGCTTTCCTTCATCTGGCCTGCCGCCAATGCAACAGAGCAATGCAAGACTGCTTTGCTGAGGTGGTGGCCTGCGCCGTTCTGGGCTTGGTGAGGTCTGTTCGATAGGTCTTGGTTTCTCAGGATCTGGTCGAGGTCTGCGGTGATCCGCTCGCTGAGGGCTGCCATTCTCTCTCTCTGCCTGTGGTCCTGGGACTGGCTTTCGATGTCTCCTCTCCTTCTCCTTCTTCCGCTCCTCAACGTCTAGCAGACCCAGCCTGTCAATCAATGTATCCACGCTCGTGCGCTCTCTGATCGTTGCCGACTGTATTCCTTGCGGCGTAGCCCCTCCATGTGGTGTCGCTTGCTCCTGATGCTGCCAGCAGAATGCTTCTGGACTCGATGGTCCTCGACGACTAGGAGTGGGTGATACACTGGGAGATTTCGAAAGTGACCTTCGACATGGTTTGCCGTTCGACGTAAGACCTCTGCAGGTTGATGCCGGATTCTTCGAGTCTGATCGTTGGAGAAGGGACTCAGGAGTGTGCGGTATGAAGGGCATCCTGGCGGTTAGTTGACAAGGAAATTCGTGTACCAACCTGCGAAGTGGTAATATATGCTACCTTAGTTCCGTGGAACTTGGAACGTGGCAGTGATGAGGTGAATTCATCGTGGCCAGTGATTCATTCGTGATGAGACGCGTTGGAAAGAAGGGGCTGGTGAGGTGGCTGGGAAAGGCAGACTCGGTGCCCCGCAATTGCACGTGATTGAGGGACCAGAACACTTCGAGGCCTGGGCCTATTTTTCTTCCCTGCAATTGGGACTTGGCGTTTGAATTTGGTTATGTATGATAATGATTGACACGCTTGAGTCTGTGAATGGATTTCAAAGTCACTCACATGAGGATAAATTGACTGAAATGATTCAATTCGATCGACAACTCTTGAACCTGTTCCTTCCTGCCTAGCCTCTACGTATGAACAGTCACCCTTCAATATTTGATCCTCCTTCGACCTGAATATCACATCTGAACCTCCCCAAGGGTGACGGCTTGTTTGGATTTTCAACTCTCGCTCTTGGCACTCGCGTTCTTGTTTCTCATAGCGAGCAATATGTCCAGCACCGCAGTCCAACATAGTCTCTCTCTGGAGTGTCTTTTGGAGATCACATACAGGCATCCTTTCCCTCCGAGAAAAAATCCAGAGGATGAGCACTTTCTCTTCTGAAATATGCCTCAAAGCCCGAAGATATGGATTGGTCCACGTGGCTATGAGCCCCACCCAACGAATGTATAACATTTCTGATGTGAAAACATAATAATCTTCCTCCCTATTCACCGAGTACGAACTTTGCAAAGCTCTGGCATCCTGTTGTGCCAACAGGGTCGTCGACAGCCCCGCATGAAACCAGAATTGTCGCCAAGTACATATTTGCTTCCCGGACGGTCAGGTCTCCACGGAGCATCCCTTCCATAAGTCCAATACCAACGATTCGCAAGATGAATGGCTGAAAGCAAAACGAAACTTTTAAGAAAGGTAAAGAATGAGAAGATTTATGATGTCTGATCAGGACATCACATAGCTTCTCATCGAATCCCTCTCTAATCAAAAGTCCATTCTCGCCGAGATGTTTACCCGATGAAGACTTCATCGCCGTCCTGCAAGCATGTACCCTCCTCAACCACACCGCCAGAACAGCCACGATAATCAAGAAAAAAAACACAACTGCGCGCGTCAAAAAAGGAAAATCGTAGTTACACCATTCCCAAATGCCGAAGGAACACAAAGCAAACTCTCCTCGCGTTCCACAACACTCGACTTCGCGAAAGCGACAGCAATGAAAAGAGTAGCGAGTGACAAATATATATGAAAAGTAAGCAAAACTTGGCATCGTAATCAAGAAGCACGATGCCTGCATTCGCCACCCAAAAGTACAAATGCATGACGGGTGCTGCGCCATGAATAGGCATGTGAAAAAAAGCCACACCCAGAAGCCACTCAGCATGGATCGTAAAATAATGGAATTGCATAAACCCTCCAAATAACCTATAACAGTCAGCCTGTTATTATGAACAAATAGGAAAATGGACGTCGGAGTAAAATGTAAGAATTGGGGAAGTGCGATGCCGAATAGATATCGCTCACTGGGCAGCTTGGCCGAGATTCCAGATCCTCCCCTCACTCTGAATAGAGTAAAAGGCTCACTGGTCACTTGCCAGCACACCCACGAAGGCTGGATGCCCATTGCCCACACTTCCGTCGGAACACTACTTCCCTTCTCTAGATCTTCTCGCCTCAATTCTTGAAGTCGTCGTCGTTGACCTCCTCTCTCGTATTGAATACCAGTGACGCGTCCGGAAAGACTCTTGCCGAATCCCATCAACTCCCTTAGTTTCTGAAGATCAGAACCTTAATCCGTGACTTCCGCCCGTACGGTAGCACCCAATTCCAGCACTGAACGTCACTGAGGGAAATCCGTGATTGGACGTCCCAGGTGCTGCCAATAGAGGGGTTCTTAAGACACTTCACTTCGCCCTACCACAGTGTAAGCGGCCGCCCGCCACGGCTGAACAATGCATCATTGCGCTCACGTCAGATAAAGCAGAATCCCGCCTCTCATTTCATTCTCTTTCGAAAACCTCTTCCAATCTTCTCGAACTTTTGCGCAAAGAGAAAATTCGAAAATTCAAGATGGGAAAAACGATATTCACGACGATAACGCCGTTGCCGGCGGGTGTGTCCCGCGAAACGGTGCTGGAGACCCTGCACGACCATCTCGAAATGATCGATTTGAATCCCGCACATACCGAACGTCATCGAGTCGGTCCTCCGCCTGAAGCATCCGCTGAGGAATACCACTGCACTTGGTATCAGATCACAGATAAAATTTCGTATTTTCCTGGATATAAGGGAAAAGTGAGCTTCAAGGCTTGTTTCCACGATTTGTCGAGCGGGGTGCAGATTCATGTGTATGCGCCGATGGGGTTGGACATCAAGGAGAAATGGTCGGTGGGAGGGAATGCGCCTGGGGAGCCGGTACAACCTGCTGAGATTGGAATCGGAGCTCCTGTGTCGGGACTATATTTGCGCGAGGACGTGGAGTTGAAGTGTAACTTCATGATGACGGGGTTTGTGAAGAAGCAGTTGAAGGATGCGCTGGCGACGTTGGTGGCCAGGCTTGTGGTCAAGTCACAACTCATTGAAGCCGCGGAAACGAACAAGAAGATCGCACAGGGATGGAGTCCGACAAGCCCCCAGGCACCTGGAAGTCCGCCGTTGAGTCCTCCAAGTACGGGTGGATTGGATATGCAGTTCCCGAAATACAATCTGAGGCCTGAGAGGTTCAGTCAGCAGACAGCGATATCTGAGATGGATGGGGGACAATATCAAGGAGGGAAGACGAGTCCTGGATATCCGCCAGCGCAACCAAGTCCGCAATTCCAGAACCAATATCCTCAGCAGCCCAGTCCGCAATTTCAAACCCAATACCCTCAACAATACAGTCCGAAACCACAATATCCTCAACAACATAGTCCGAATCAGCCACAGTATCCACAACAGCACAGTCCAGGCATTCCGCCATACAACCCAGCCGCGTATGCTCCTCCAGGACATAGGCAGTCGATAACGAAGCCGCCCACAGGGCCTCATCCATATTATGGGCAGAATGGGTACGGTCCGGCGGAGCTGCCATCGTGAAAGAAAAGCTTATGAAGGGAAAGGACAATGAATATAACGCGCCAAGGAGACGAGTGAGAGAAAGTCAAGAGAGGATTGAGGATTGAAGGACGGAGAGAGGAAGGAGAATTTCAACGGGAGACGGGAGAGAGAAGTTCAAGGGAGGATTGGAGGATTGAAGGACGCGAGAGAAGGACTACTTCAACAATAGGAGACGAAATAACGATTTTAAGGGTTGGAGAACACACGGCGCGAGAGATACCTGCCTTCGAAGGCTCTTGTTTACTTTGTTTTTTTGCAAGGCGTTCATCGGCGGAGGATGTTTCTAGGCTTATACCAATTCTGCTAGCTGCGCGTTCTCAAAATGGAAGGAATGCAATTGGCTACTTCATTTGACGCGTCTTTCATCGAAGCTTGTACTTCATCTTCCCTCCAATTTCTTCTGCACAGTCAGTCAATTGTTTGGTGAACACATAGCTCCGCTTGCCCTCAAACTGCAGAAACATGGATAAATCCACGCGCTCGAGTGCCCTGCCGCTGATGGTAAGGCTTGTCCGTCGTTTCCCTTTGATGTAAGATTACCTGCCCAGTTGAAAACTCTCACGTCTCTATCTATACACTGCCCAAAATACCACCAGCCATGATCACAGCCTCGGCTCCCTCCTCTCAGCCCTCAACCACATCTCAGACTGCAAAAAGAACCCCTTATTGATCGACTTCCACGGAGCTTTCGTCGGATCAACGACACTGATCTCGAAGTTTCGCAGCAGCTAGAATCATATTAACTCTCCCCTTCGCCCACTAAATCACAAACTCACCTCAACAAAAACTTTATTCAACTCAATCAATGCAACATTCTTCCCCAAACACTGCCACTTTCCCCCACTAAACACCAAATCCAGTCCTCCCTCCATCTCCCTCCTCTTCCCCTCATCACCCTCCAACCACCTCTCCGGCCGGAAATAGTCAGCATCTTCTCCCCAAATTTCCTTATTGCGGAAGATCGCCCAAGGACACCATCCAATCTTCGTGCCAGCGGGGACGAAAAGATTGTTGATGGTGTCGCCCCCAATAGGGACTTCTTTTGAGAGGAGAGCTGTGGCTGGAGGACAGATACGAAGTCCTTCTTTGATTGTTGCTTGGAGGTAGGGGAGTGAGAGGGCTTCTATGTTGGAAATTGGGGATGATGGGAAGGTTCGAGATATCTCATCTAGAAGTTTGGATGTGATGGAGGGATTCGTGATTATGTGGAGGAGGGTTGAACGGATTGCGGTTGCGGTTGAGTCGGAGCCTGCTATGCTGGGGTTTTGTTCAGCTTGAAGTGGGAGTTATTGAGGCGGGACGTACATCTGAACGACTGTTGAAGAAATAGCTTCATCTTGAGTAAGTCCATGTCGAATGAACGACCCAAGCATGTCTCTATGATCTTTCGCATCTGGTCCAAATCTCTCGCCCACCACTCTCTTCGCAATGCTGTAAACCCGTCAGCATCCCTCTTTCTACCATTGAGGAAAACCAACCCCTTGAGTTTCCCAACACCAGTTAGATCCTTATCACTCGGCAGAAACCTCTTCATGAAACTCGACTCCAGGATTTTGTTCAGCCATGGGTATACAGAGAAGATCATGAGTGCCGGCATAAACGTCTCTATCGTCTTGATATATTCATACATATCCCCGTCACTCTCTAAGTCTCCAAAGCACTCTCCAAACGCAACATCAGAAATCACATCGAGAGTAAAATACTGCGCCTTTCTCCCAAAGTCAAACGGCCTGAAAATTTCCTTGCTTGAGATGTATTTCTTGTCAATTAAATTAACAAGAGCGAGAACGCTCCGATCAATAGTATCTTCAAGATTATCGTTCTCTTTCCCGGAATAACCAGCTGCCATTTTTGTACGAAGGGTATTGTGTTTCTCGTCGTCGCGTTGGGAGAGCACGCTGTCGATTCCTGGTTCGGTGCGCATGCCATCATAAAAGTCCGATCTCACATACGCCGACCTCACTCCCAATATTCTCCGTAAAACTTCGGGATTGCTGGTGACGAGGTCATTTGGGCCGATTCTTGCAAGTGAACCTTGGAGTTGTTAGCGATGTCTGGGGAGGTTGGTGGGAGGGGAGCAAACCGTATTTCGAGCAGACTTCGGCGAGGTCAGTGTGCATTGTTGGACCTCCTACGTGGCGGAGTAGCCATAATTTGGAGAAACCGGCTGACCATGGGCCTTTGATGTGTCGTAGTCGATACCAGGCAGAGAAGATTTGCGCTACTGCTAGTATCGCGAGCAAGGACAGAGTTGATAGAAGCAGTGTCTTCCAACCAACGACAGCATTGTTCAATATACCAGACATGGTGGACTGAGTAGAAGCAAAGGCAGATCAAATTACCAGTATGGTGAAGAGAAACTCAAACTGTATCTTTTGGGAGACATACTGATAAAGTATCAATATTTGAACATGGCGGGGTAGGTAGATAAGTATCTCGAACCACCTCACTTCTGGAAGGGAAAGATAGGCTCGCTTGCAGTAAGCCCCTTGTACCACATCACAGGATTCTTAAACGGTACTTACATGAGTGGCCACACGGAGCTGAGTACAATACGACCCAATGCAAGAACGGACCGAAGCCCTTTTGGGAATCCGGAATGAGTGCCAATGACCTTGCTGCTGTTCAAATCGCCAGCACAGGTAATTCCTCACTGTGAAATTAATCATGTAAGGACAGCAGAGAATATCTCTTGAGATTTCAATTTCTTTTAAAAAAAAAAAAAGGAGAGAGACATTGATGTGATGAAGAGCAAGAAGTTTGCTCAAGTTCGGTCTCGGCTTCGACAGACGTCGCTTACAGGCGCGGGGTCAAAGCTACCCCTCATCACCACACAAAAAGCAAAAAAGAAAATTTCCACAACCGGTACAAGTAGAAAAGAAATGCAAAAGATGAATGGACGCGCTGGGAATCGAACCCTAATGACTGTTAATGAAGATTCTTGAATAACGAATTGATCATAGCTTACCAGGACCTTTCCCACACTAGGTGCCATACTGAGATGCTAAGGGAAAATTATACCACTGTAACGAATTAGGATTTATGACAACGAAAATGAGTGTTGTCGAAGCATACCTAAACCACGCGCCCTATGGACAAAATTTTGCTTATTTAAGTATATAATGGGACAAGATCTTGGGGGAGAAAGGGCCAATGAAATGGCGGTCAAGTTCAGATGTGCCCCGCCATTACACTTCTGGAAGCGGTCGAGTTGAACTTCGATTTCAGTCTCATGGTCAAACACTTCCACCGACCACGATACCTCTTCACCAGGCAAAACTACTGTGGCCTGGCAAAGAGGGTTTGATGGCAAGGAAAGGTGCTGAAGATCTTTCGTCCTGGGAAAGCGGCTTTGGTCCATGATGACTCGATCACTGCGCCGACTCGAGATGGCGCTGCACCGCCACTGCCAACGCCACAATCAAGATCATGCTATGTTTTGGTGAGCAATATCTCTGATATTGTCCTTTCAATTCCCTCTTGAGTTTAGGAAGAAGTCAAGCATCATTATATTAAAACTTGGTTACAGAATTCTACACACGGATCTAAGCCGGCGGGGAGGTGAGAATCTCCGGCAAAGCTCTTCGAAGTCCCGGTATCTTATATGATGATGAAAATTTCTTTAGAGGAACCCGACCGATTTCTAGAGCAGAAGCCCCTCCTTGAGCAGTGCAATACCGGCAGTTACAATGGTGTAATCCTAACGTAGGTACAAGTGAGGCACGGGAAGCACACTCTCGGGAGGTACGGAGTACTTCCGGTGGCAAGCAACATGTCAATCCATTCTCCCCTAAAACAACACTTAAGAACCCTCAAATCGGCACTATCATCTTCTAACCTCTCTCTTCCTTCTATCTTTTAAGTTTACAACTTCAAGAAATCCTTAGCGACAGGCAGACAACACTGAGAGAATCAGCGACGGTATGAAAGGTACTTAAGAAGCACGGCCCACCCCACGCACGACGTGCAACAGAAAACCTGTGCACTGGCACATGTTCGAATCCCAGTTAAGCCAAAACGGCACAGAATCACTGCGGGAGGTTTAAAGTAACGTTGCGGGACAAAATGTGTGTACCAAAGCACGAGTACGTATGTGGCGATGATGTGGATTTCATGGCGGAGGGAGATCGGCACGCCACGAAAATGCGATTTGCAACAGAGTTTGAGAAAGATGCAAGCATGTGTGGAAGAAGGGGGCAATTGTTTTTATGTCATGCATTTGTAGACTTTATTTTCAGGTCCTGTTGCAGTGTTGTTGCTTTGAATCGTTTTTCAGTTGGCTTTGGTGGTGGTACATTATTTGAGAGCACTCGAAGTCGGTGCGACCAAACAAAGTGGCAACGACGACATTCAAAGGTACTTCTTTATGGTCGAGGCGATCGAGAAGATATATGCCTCAGATAAATTGGCAGAAATGGTGTCGTTGTCTCCTTACTTGTATGCTTTCCAAATGCTTTGACGAAGCAGAGGAGTGCCTTGCTACACGAACACTTCAACTTCATTTCAAAACACTCTTTCCAGCGAGTTTGCAGCGAAAGCTATTTCAACTGCAAAAGACTTGACAACATCAAGAGTGCCTGGGATTATCAGCTCGAAATGTGGTCTTTGCGACATGAACTATCATCTGCAGGTGTTGTATTTGCTCTTCGCTTCCCTCCAACTCACATATCAGAGGTCATGAATGCGACTGATAAGTACGATATTACACGATTATTAATGGGATGTATAAACTTCACTAGCGAGTAAGTGTACAATTCATTCAATTATATTAGTCAATAAACCCTTCTAAATGTGGTACGCCAGTGGGCTGAAGGACATTTGCCTTAAATTTTGGGTTCTAAAACAGTTTTGGTCTAGTAACGGAAATATGCTATTCATGATGAATCGGAGACTTTCACTCATCAACATGCAGCTTTGACTTTTATACAAGATCAATTTACGCCATGGAGAACCTGGCTTCATTCAGTGAACTATTTCCAATGAATCTTCGGAGCACTGTGGAGAGATCTGCTACCCTACCAGCGAAGAAACCACGATTTTAACCCACCCATTTCCATCTCTTCTCTGACCTACCGATCGAACTGCGATTCGATGTCTGGAAGCTCGCTCTTCCTTGCGGACACAACGGCCCAATCATAATACCAGCTACCTTGGACGACTCCCGCAAGGCCCTCTGCTCTGGCGCAGAAGTCCCTTGGGATGAAAAATGGGTCTACAGCTTCAAAGTCATGAAAGGGCCGTCTCTGTTATGAGCCATGATTTCTTCAGCAACTCGAGAATCCCGTTCTATATATTTCAAAACGTTCAGCGAGCACAACAAAATTCAGAAGGGAATCATACGATATCCTCCTAGCACGATCATCTATATTGATCCACTTAGTGCTACCATTAGGCCACGCTTTGACAAAAATCATCTGCTTACTCTCAGGGATCACCCAGATATAAATCTTCCTTCTCTACGGGATGTATTTGAGGCGTGGCATTTCTTTGGAAAAGTGGATCATGTGGCCTGCAGGGTCGTTGAAATCTACAACATAACCCGACTTCAGGTTGCACAAAGTGAACAGGCGGGTCCATTGTATCAATTCACTCGAATGGACACCAAGAGCTTGTCGATCCTTGGAACCAGGCACGGTTGGGAATGGGTGGAACTAAGGCGTTTGGATTTCGACGAAGATTGCTTGGGCGATGAGGCGAAAGCTGATGCAGTTGAGTATTTGCTCACGGCTGCTAGAAAAGCCTTCGAGAATATCAAGAGACGGAGTGGTGGGCAACTCATAATCCCGGAAATGAAGGCCGTAGTAGAGAGCTGCCAGAGTTCGCAGGAGCCTTTCCAACTTACGCCTCCGGAAGTGACAAGGAAATTGTACCATTGGAAAATGGAGCTTCAAAATGGATGGCGAATCTAGCTGCATACCTAGGGCTCGAATTTCGTCGCTTGATGATGGTCAAAAGTCCTCGAAATCAAAGGTTCAGAAGTGACCATGTCGCCAACATTCAAGATATAATCTTCTCTTCAATCGACTCAGAATTCCGCTTGTATAAGTCGACTCTTGACGAAAGATTTCTTCCTTTCGCCATTTCGATATTCAACTTTCCTTTCAAGTTTCAAGTGGGGAAGAAAACAGAAGGCAGACTCTCAAACTCCCTCATAGAGCCACTTGATCTTCTCAATATCCTCCATCTTTTCTCACAAGCAGATACCAACTGCACTAAGTGGCAATGGTTAATGAACACAGGCTCAAAATCGGACGGATGGTTGTGCACTTGGATGATATAGTACCACACGGCGGAAGTCTGTCTTCCAGTGTAGACCTACCGACACTTAGCGATCGCATGTCTCTAGAGACGTAGCGCAGTCGGTTGGTTCGGCGGCGGCTTCGTGGGGTACTTGAGACCATTTGCGACGCGACTTGATTCTCGACCTAAGCTATTCCACTAAAGAAGCAAATTCTTTAGTCGCTGGTGTTCTTGATTCGTCCCGAAAATCATTTCGCCCCGACAATAAGGAACTTTTCGTCAAGTTTGGCACGGCAACGGATACAATATTTCCACTCATGAACGTATACTACGGTGATGCGGGCCATAGACAAAATCGTGAAAAGGGTTTCGAAATCCCAGGAATCCCTCGTACTCCTTAAGTAAGATGTTGACGGCGTTCCCCACTGGTATGGCGCTGAGTTCGTGCATGTTGCAATCCCTTGGAGAACCCATTTTGTCCCCGGCATGTCTCAATCGAGTGGACGATGGATGGAAGGTTTCGACGATGACGTTATCCCTGAACTCAAACGTACATGTGTAATCGGCCACATGCCGATGCATTGCTGAGATTCCGCTGTCAATTCGCTGACGCTGGGGGGAGGCACGGCGGAGGGGCGGAGAGGGCAGGGAGCTCCATCATCCTCGTCGGCTTCGTCGTACTCGGTGATAGATGCTTCTGACTCCCGGGAAACTCCTAGAATATAGTCAATGACTTGAAACAGAGATAGTGCACGCTAGACAATGTCGAAACTTCTGGAAAATGAATAGATGTCGAGCCAGCATTGATCTGCTGCACAACTGGTAGCAGGAGGTGGGCATTCAGTTTAGAACGGAAACTATGATGGAGTAAGCACCTGTATTGAGATGATTAGTACTATGAATGGATTGACGAGTCCTACCAACCCTCTTCTTTGTGGCTTGAATTTTGTGAAAATGATTCATCGCTTATCGTGAAGTTGCCTCTAAGGTCTCGCGGAAGGGCAAGTGTCTAACGGTGACTAGGTTGACTGGAGGGTCATGTATTCAATCGAAGTCAGAGTAGTTTCAACTTCAGAAAGAAACTGATACTATTCAAAAGGCTTATTGACAAACATAGATAGGCGCTAGTGACGATAAATGCCTTTGGCAGGCCACTGAGTCCAGAGATAGGGGCAGAGTCAGAGGCAAATATACAGGCACACGGTGATCGGGCGCTAGCTATTGGGGGGGGGGGGGGGGCCGTCTTGACGATGTCTGCCACTATTGGAGATCCCTTGAAGTAGGACCGTTTTGTGGCAGGTTTTTTAAAAAAGAAAAAAAACAGAAGAATATTATATGAAAGTGCTGTCATCAATGATCTCATTGTCAAATTCGTTGTTGGAAAGTACTCTCGGTGCCTTGACATCCAGCGAAACACATACAATCAAGTCCGAATCACAGCCTTACAGGTTTGCTGCCTTGGTATTATTGATTAATATTGGTCTCGAGTGTCCAAGAAGGTCACAGATAAATATGAGATACACCGTCGGCACTCGCCTCTATAGTCAAGACTATGACAGAAAATACCAAAATTGACGAGATTTTCCTCCACCACGGTGGAGTCAAGTTTCAAGGGCAGAGCAATGACTCTGTATGCTCTTGAGTGAGCCATGGCAGGAGAGCGTCGGATATGCTCAAGGAGCATCGCTTGCATACCAGGCAAGTCACTGAGCCACTTTTCGCTTTCAACACCCAGTAACCACTTCTCAACACTCCTTGAATCAATTGAAGCACCACACCCTCAACCCTAGAAACAGAAGATACAAATACGGCGCAGCAACTAAGCATCCAAATGCAATAATTCATATGCATCAATAGTACTTACTCCACACCACCAAGACCAATCAGCCGACCCGACCCCTCCTCTTCACCCTCCTCAATACCAGCCTCCATATCAAGCCAAACTGCAGCACCCTTGGTACCGGGCTCAGATCATGAAGCAGTTGCGCCATATCTCTGCGGCTACAGCACAGTACCATCTGCACAAAATATTTGCTTTCGCATAGCATGGCATACGCCCGTATGCTCGCTCCTCGGAAGAACCTTATTCTCCAATGTCATTAAAATGTTGACTGCATCCAGCCTGTCGGCTGACGAGATCTTCGAAATACTTCCTCGAATCATTTGAATCAGCACACCCTCCAGGAAAATGACCGCAGCCTTGAAAGATGCATGCCTGTACTGCGCAACACACAAGTCTCCATCCGCACCCGCAACGGGGCGATCCGCATCCTCTCAAATCCGCGATACGAACGCCTCCACACCCTCCTGTTCAGCTCCATCTGGTTTTGAACCATTCTCCAAACCACCTGCCTCCTCTTCACCCCCATCTAGCCCCGATGCAACCTTACGATTCAGCCTCGAAACCTTACCTCCCCTATTCCGATCGACCACACCCTTCTCTCCCTTTCTTTGACCCCCAAAAACACTCATTTCAAGTTCCGAAATGACGCTTGCCTGTTTCAGCCATGTACATGAAGATGTCTACTTCTTTCAGCAACTAGCGTTGCTGCACGTCTGCATATCTCTCATGCAACTAAAAAGGGCGGAATTGCCGGCCCGTTTCCAACCCCTGTCTCCTGCGTGTTACACGTGCTCTCTTGCCGGCACGTGCTTGCTCTCATCTCTCCCGTTTTCCATCCATCTAAAAGATCAAGAACGAGAATGGCAGGTGTTGAACTTTGTGCTGGGAAGCTGCCGAAAAGAGATACCGGTCCGAGAAGCAAAACACAAATACTGAACAAGCTCGCGAGCGCTTGGATGTTGAGCTTAACCTGAGCAGGCGGCTCGCTCGGATGATATTGACGCAGGCAGGCGCTTGCTTCAATTCAGATGTGTATCGAAACGAGGGGAAAGGCAAAGGCAAACGCCGAAATGTAAGAGTGAGGGTGTCTTCATATGGAAGAAAGGGAACTACCCGTTCAGCCCGTGCCTGAGCGGTTAGGAGCTAACCTCCCCAGAGTTCCTCACCTTCTCCATTCTCCAAGAATATGATATCTTTGTTTTGAAGCCTGCCCCCCACACAAATCCCCCATGGAGCTAGACTCGCCGCTGTTTTGAAAGTGTATTGATGGTTGTGGTACATTTCAAGTCATGTTGATACAGTACTGTGATATTCTGATCAGCCCTCCTACATCCAATATCGTACAGATCATGCGTCGCGTTGCGTTGCAGCATCGATCATCCATCACCCTTCCCCTCGTTCACTCCTCACCCTCATGTCCCTCCCGTTCGCCATTTTCATCAAAACCTGGTAAGGTCATGCCTTATGCACTCCAACATCTGTGCCGTGCTATTCAAACAAACAGAAAAGGAAAATTCGAAAGGTTCGTACAGTACATGTAATGATAGAAATTCAAGCCTGGAAAATGTGACGAGCGCCTGCCTGTATAACCGTACGCGCAACCTAGATACACCAAAGGAAGATAAAGCAAGACGTATGCAAAATGCCCCAAATCCTTGCAAAAATAAAACAGCGCTAGCCACCCATGATCGAAGTTGTGTACTCGTAAGGTCAATGGTATCGTCCGCTTACGTAGAGACGTGAAATCCAGAAATAGAGAGGAAATGTGCTGTTATTTTGCACTGTGTTGGTATGAATTATTGGATAACGAAGCGCTTGATTGTATCGTCAAGACGTTAAAGGCGTAAAGTCGGAAGGAATTAGTACATTAAAAGAAGTCGTGGATGGCGTAATAGTTGCTGTCCATTAAATTTCGATCGCTGAGCCGTAAACTCTAGTAAGATGTGTCTATCGATCGATCGTTGGGCCGTAAAGAAGAAAATTGGTCGATTGGAAGTCTTGCTGAGCAATTCATCGCAGATGTGCCTAGAACCCAAGGGTATCGAATACGTAAAGAGATGTGTGTATATGATTTAGGACGCAGCGTCAGTTGGAGGTTGGGCCGCTGCTGAAGTTGTGGGTTCGTTTGCCGGTGGTAGAGGGCTCGATAGCATACCGCCACCGCTGGAAGGTTGAGGGACTGGACTAGGTTGCAAAATGTCCGCTATATTCGCAATACTGGGTACCTGAGCGCGTGCTTGGGGTTCGCTAACCATTGGGATTTGGGGATTTACTGAGAAGCTGCTTTCGCCTGGGTGCTTAGCTGGAGGAGGCTTTAAGAAATGTTAGTTTTAAATTCCACCACAACCCGAAAGACACATACTTTTAGAGGCTTCGCAGGTCCCCTTTGCCGTTTCTTCTTGCCCGGAGAATCGTCTGCTTGCATTTCTAACATGGTGTGCTCGATTGGACCTTGTGGAGTTGGTGGACCTCGCGCTGGAGCGATGGCAGCATAAGGACTTGTTGCGAACTCTTCTGGATGAGGCTGAATCTGACTTGGTAATTGGGCCGGAAACACGTCGCCACGTTGTATGGCATCCCTATTTCTTCGCTCTACTTCTGTTTTTGGGGGGCGTCCGCGTCTCTTCTGCTGGGGAGGAGCCGGCGAGGAAGCTGTCGAAATTGGAGACCCTCCATTAGGAGGCTTTGGAAGAATCTCCCTAGAACCAGCCATAGCTTCCATCCCAGATTGTCTCCTCTTTCCAGGAGGTATTTGCATGCCCATATAGGGTTCGAGTACTGTATCGGACGGACGTTTTCTGGGAATTTGGATATTTTGAACGTTTGGGACGTGCGGTATCGGCGCTTGAAAGGAGGGAGGAGGATAGGCACTTCGCAGGCTTTCGAACGCGGTCCTACATTGATTTAAAGTTCGTCCTATTATAAATGTCAGCAACCTAATAAATGATCTGAACCATATGGAGATCCGAAGTCTGTGTGTTGCAATGCGATATTTCGCAATCTGGGGAACCTTGCACTCGGAGGTTTCAATTGGAGATCAAAAAACATACCAGGAGGAAGGTACATATTGTCCCAGTCTGGCTGTTGCTGTCCTGATTCTTGAAGCAACACTAATAGCTTGTCGATGGGAACTTTGCTCCTTTTGAGCGCCTCTGCGAGCATAAAGCGCTATAGGTCGGGACAAGATTAGTATTAGACGCGACTGTCAAGGCGGCAGGAAGTATCGATGCGCCTGAAGGGTCGACAGTGCGCTCTCCAGGCGCAAATGGTACTCTAAGGGTCAATAAGTACTTGAATAGCGCTCACATACCTTTTCGTGCTCGTGAAAGGCATCCACGCCCCCCAGATCCATCGCGGTGAACTGGCTCATGTACAATGAAGGAGTGGAACTGCTGGCGCAAGTGGAGGATCTGCCACAGGCGTAGCAGTGAGGAAACGGGGGTAGAAGGAGGGTGGAGGAAGGAGGGCGGAAAGGGCGAATTATAGAGCATTAAGTATCTTGTAAGAGGTCTATATCACTTTGAAGGCAATCTAGTGAGCGTATAATGCTGCAGCGGTCGCAGTGAAAGAGTGTGAGGCCGTTGGGCGAAGAGGGGAGAGGATTAGAAGGCTGAATGAAGGGCCGCAGGAGGGAGGTAAAGAGCGCGAAAGGTCGAAGAACAAGACAACAGAACTCAGAACTCGGAATGGCTCGTGTCTGAATCGCCTGCAGCGTCAAACAGGCGTTAATAGAGCGGGTAGTCATAAGTTTAAAATGAAGAAAGTCGTGCAGCATGCACGCCTGTATGCAGCGTCGCAGAGGTGCATATGGTGCTGAGCTCTAACTGGTTTTTTTGGATGCAGTGGGAGGCTAGCGAGCCTGCAGAGACCGTCCATCGCATATCCGCGAATCTTCCCTCCTCCACCTCTATTCGCATTTTTCCCAAAATGATACTTCGAAGTATGCGAGTAGTGAACTTTTTCGATTTTGGCTGACAATAAGGGGAGAGAATGGCCATAGCGATTGGCCAGTGAACTTCTCTGCGTTGGCCTTGCATTCAGTACTCGCATTGGCTGAGGGACCCAATTCCGTACCGAATCACCAGCCAGAGAGTCCTAGCGTTCCCTGGGACCTCAAAACCTCCGTGCGACTCTCCAATCGTTCGTCACATCGCAACTTCATAAGGCTGGAGGATCACGACCAAAACATATCCACAAGAGCCGCAAGAACGTCGGCTTCATACTCGAGATCGCAGAGCGTTGCCAACGACTTCGACATGGCGCGCTTCGTTGGTGTGGGAGGGGTCGAGAAGCAAAGCAGGGACAGCCTATGCGACCAGACGCCAGACCTCGACTTCAATGTCTGGCAATCAACACCACATCGCACCACAGCTCCAAGCGCAAGAGAATCTCTTAAAACGCCTGCGAGCTCCTCAATTTATAGTCAACCTGCGGACTCGACCTCTTCATATATTCTCAAATCCTCGGTGGGGACGATGCGGGCTAATCCTGCGGAGTGTGTTGTCACCCGTTCATAGGGAGGAAATAGGCCCCTTCAGTCCACCTACCTCAGTATTGTGCCCATTACTGACGTCGTTGATAGATGAAGGCTGCGGTCCGCTCGTCTCTTTACCCAACCTGCCATAAGTGCGCATTGTGGGATCCATAGGCGCAGTGGCCTGTTGTCATGAGGCAGTCAGTTTAGCTAGGCTTATCAATTCCTCGGAATGTATACCTGCGAAAGCGCAAACATCGACAATTGAATACGATGGAGACTGGCGAGCCGACGGTCGACCCATATCACCAGTCTATAGAACGAAGTTATGAAGGAAAGACTATCATTGCGCCGGATGCTCTTGAAGCAGGAAGAAAGTACATTTGCGGTCGAACCCCAAACTCGCTTTGGCGCACAAAAACCACAACCGATCTTATCACAGGGCTGAAATTATAATGGCTGAGATACAATAGATCCTACGCCTCTCTCGGACCGTGCGCATATGGGATACTGGATATATTTGCCGTTTGAAAGACGGAATGTTGAGAGAGCTTGGTCCTCAGTTCCGCTCGCCCTCACGCATGGTTGCAGTGTTATTGGCAACACCAAGTTGAGATCTACAACAGGACCTGAACTTGAAACGTGCCTCGGTCGAGGCAATACCTGCTCTATACCGTCACATAGCACCGTAAAGAAGTATCATGGTTGACGGAACATCAGTATGGCTATCCTCTCCATCTGCAGCTGGAGCAACTGGTCTAAGTATTATGTTTTCGTTTTCGAACACGTGCGCGGGTCAGAGGCAGCGTTGCCTGCAGTCTTTGCTCCTGTATTGCGGACCTCTCAACAAGCAGAGACGTTACACTAGACCTCAGCATGGAGGAAACATCACAAAAGTGAGTTCATAACCGTTTGCTGGACAAAGATTTGCTAGGCCAAGGGAGAGGTCAATGGTTGCTTCGGGGGGAAAATCAACTTCGGCATGTTCCGGCGCTTGGTCACCCTCTCAAACTGTATTCTACAATCTCCCCGTCTTCATAGCAATGATATTCAACGACTGCGGCGTGGAGCGGAGAGGTGCAAAGTGATCAGTGGTAGTGATATGTGAGCGCACTACAAGCGATAAAGGGATTCTTGGGCAGATAAAATATGCGGTTGAGGAGAAGTACCCACCATATGCTTCTCCTTCATCATCTCCAGCTCCGCCTTCGACTTCTTTCTTCCTAGTTGGCAGAACACACTTCAGTCATTCACTCGAAATCGCGCTTCATGTCCCCATCTACGAGCTATTTAGCTTCCCCCAACCACTTTTCGACAATCTCCTCCACCGAGATTCCGTCCATAACTTGCACTCCCTTCCATCGCAAATAGCCAGCCAGGCGCATCCACTCCTTCTACGTCAACGACCTCTGCGGATGGAAACTCTGTACGAATTAGGACAGGCTTCTGGACTAATCTCCTCTTCATCCAATAATCCACGGCGCGCCCGATCAGGTACCGCGTGCAGCAGTCCTACAAGTAGCCAAATACCTCTGCCGAGTCTCGACGACTTTGCCTTCACAACAACCTTTTCAAGGGCTTCCCGACTTCGCAGATATCTGCCACCCTACAATCGCACATCAAAATGGCAGACGATACCAGGGATACCAAGCCCGAAGCTGTTGACGCCGCGCTGGGCGAGATGAAGCTCGAGGAAGGAGGTTCACAATATGGAGATCTCGACAACACGAATGGCAAATACGAAGATTTTCCCACTCCAGACGCTGCCAAAATGTCTTGCTCTACGACACCTACTGTGCAGAAATCAGACTCACGATCGCCCAACAAGAAGGAGAGTGCTAGCCAGACTCCCAAGTCCGAAGATGAGGAGGGTTTGGAGGTAATCCGCGGCGACATCATTGTTACAACTGAGCCTGGGAAAGCGCCCAAACTCCAGCGAAAATCTACACAGAAAATACGTGCACGTACACCACCACTATTCGACGAGTTGCCAGATGCTACGGAGGAGGCTATATCGGTGTTCCAGGTCATCAAGGACTGCATTTATGGCTCTAAGTACATGGGTTCCTCCGAGCACGATGCTTTGGACTGTGACTGCTCTGAGGAGTGGAGTGAGTATTCTTGCATCTCCAAACGGCGGTACACTGACATTGTCCTCAGGAGGTGGCATCAATCATGCGTGCGGAGAGGACTCGGACTGCATCAACCGTGCGACCAAAATGGAATGCGTCGACGGAGATTGCAACTGCGGTACAGACTGCCAAAATCAGCGCTTTCAACGAAAACAGTACGCCAACGTCTCGGTCATCAAAACTGACAAAAAGGGCTACGGTCTACGTGCAAATACGGATCTCAGTCCTGGTGATTTTATTTTCGAGTACATCGGCGAAGTCATCAATGAGCCGACGTTTCGTCGGAGAACCATCCAGTATGACCAGGAAGGTATCAAGCATTTTTATTTTATGTCCCTCACCAAGAGTGAGTTCGTCGATGCTACGAAGAAGGGCAACCTTGGTCGATTCTGCAATCATTCTTGCAATCCCAACTGCTACGTGGACAAATGGGTCGTGGGCGAGAAGTTGCGCATGGGCATTTTTGCCGAGCGACACATCAAAGCTGGCGAGGAGCTGGTGTTCAACTACAATGTGGACCGCTATGGTGCTGACCCTCAACCCTGCTACTGCGGTGAGCATAACTGTTCCGGATTCATCGGAGGTAAGACACAGACCGAGCGTGCAACGAAGTTATCGCATGCGACAATCGAAGCCCTTGGTATCGATGATGGCGATGGATGGGACACTGCTGTCGCTAAGAAGCCCCGCAAAAAGAAGACCGGCGAGGATGATGAAGAATACGTCAACAACGTCCAACCAAAGGGTCTTGATGAGGATGGCGTCCGAAAGGTCATGGCCACTCTCATGCAGTGCAAGGAGAAGTGGATTGCAGTCAAATTACTCAGTCGAATCCAACGTTGCGATGACGATCGTGTCCGCAACCGAGTCGTTCAGATGCACGGCTACCAAATTCTCCGAACCACCCTGACCACCTGGAAAGACGACAACAATGTTATCCTTCAAGTCCTCGATATTCTTTACAAATTTCCACGGCTCACTCGCAACAAAATTCAGGACTCCAAAATCGAAGCTACAGTTGAGACATTGAAGACTTCCGAGCACGAAGATGTCGCATTCGAAGCCAAGAGATTATTGGAGGACTGGGGCAAGCTCGAGGTTGCATATCGGATACCAAGAAAGAAGTTCGACCCAAGTGCAGTGTCTGTATTCGAACGTCGAAACACAGACCGAGCTGAGGAAGTCACCAAGTCACCGACACCAGCACCTATTGTTGCTCCATCCGGTCCACGAAGTTCGATACCTCAACGAAGCGCCAATTTCATCCCATCACGACCCCCTGTCCGAAGGAATTTCAATGCTCTCCCTGCTGGATGGTTCCAGGCCATGGACCAAAATGGCAATCCATATTATTACAGCAAATCCGGCCAGACAACATGGCACAAACCTACTCTTCCAGCAGTCGAACCTCCTCCACCGCCCAAACTCCCTCCAAAATCCGTGCAAACCGCCAGAGCCTTGCAAGATATCATCGACAGCATCACGAAACCAGATCCTAGCTCACAAACCCCCCAATCCGCACCAACAGCCGACTCTACACCCAAAGAGAAGAAGTCAACTCCCTCCGAAAAATGGCGTTCATTATCCCAAGAAAAACAGATGAAGCTTTACGAGAATACCGTAAGTCATCCCCCGTTCCTCTCCATCTCTCCATCAAAATCCCGCTGACAACATTGTTCTAGCTTTTCCCACACATCAAACACATAATGCAAAAATTCACCAAACAACTCTCCAAAGACGACCTCAAAAAATTCGCCAAAGAAGTCGGTAAAAAGCTCGTCGCCTCCGATTTCAAAAACAACCGTGTCGAAGACCCAACCAAAATCTCCGAGAAACAAGAGAAGAAAGTCAAGAAATACGTGCGGGATTATTTTGAGAAGGCTGTTGAGAAGAAGAAGGCTATTGATAAGCGGAAGAAGGAGAAGGAGGCTGCTAAACTTGCCAATGGCTCTAGTAGTAATAGTGTGCACCAAACAACTCTCCAAAGACGACCTCAAAAAATTCGCCAAAGAAGTCGGTAAAAAGCTCGTCGCCTCCGATTTCAAAAACAACCGTGTCGAAGACCCAACCAAAATCTCCGAGAAACAAGAGAAGAAAGTCAAGAAATACGTGCGGGATTATTTTGAGAAGGCTGTTGAGAAGAAGAAGGCTATTGATAAGCGGAAGAAGGAGAAGGAGGCTGCTAAACTTGCCAATGGCTCTAGTAGTAATAGTGTGCTGATAGTCCTATACCGCTTGGTGAGAATGAAAGCATGGATATGGAGGGAGTAGTGAAGGAAGAAACAGAGGAAGAGAAAGAACTTCGTCGTCAAGAGGAAGACCTCATGCGTGAAAACGAAGAGGCGATGAAGATGGATATGGATGGGTCTCTCAAGTCTCAGGAGGAGAAAGCTAATCATAAGGGGATCAGCACCGCTTCAAATCCAATTTCTGGCTCGATACCTGAAAGAACGAACGGGAATGGAACGAAGACAGACGGCGTCGAGCGGCATATGGCCCCAAAGCGACTCAGACGATGACAAGGGCGTATGTAATGTCGGCGGCTGGGACTTTTGCTCACTTTTCGCTCGATCACCTTTCGCTCACTCGCTCCCTCCCCTACTTTTCGCCCATGTTTCATCCATTCCTCACCTCTCACGCATCAATCGAGCGAGCAAACAAACGAGAGAAAAGCGATTTAGGCAGCAGGCCGACGGATGTGGATGGGGAGGATAACATGTATCTCTGTACTTCTCATGTATCATACCTACAAAACATCAACATCTTTGGCGTTTCCTGGCGGGTTTTTACATTTACGTTTGCTTTTATTCTAGCAAGCAAGCATCAAAGGAACGGAAGGAAGGATTGAGAAGGGGATGCGTGATTTGTGCTGGCTTTGCGATTTGCATTGCTTTGATAGTTGATGGATGGTGAGGGAAGGGAATGAGATGAGATGTCCTGGGTGGGAGGGACATTGGGCGACGGGGGGAGTGGAGAGAAAGATGAATATTAATGCAAATGCGATGAACTCAATCCAAAGTCATCATAATAATTGAAGCATTGTGAATATCAAGTCGTCACGACATCTGGGACAATATGGCCTTGAAAATCATCGATTGATAACTCGCTGAAAAGACATTAACAACTCGCAGAATAAATAGCCCTGATGTATGGGCAAAGTAATGACCTAACCCCGATTTCGTGTTCAAATCCTATAGAAAGCAGTAAAGCAGATGGCCTTTTATCCCATAATCTCGCTCAAATAGCAAGCTCGCATTTCATCTCAAGTCATCCAGCCTCAGGTTTCACACCCCTGCCACCAGGCTTCGCATATCTGCTCAGCTTACGACTTAACAATCTTCTCCATAGCATCAAGCAAAATATCCGCATGATGCTTCTGGAAGATCAACATCGGCCTCAATCTCACAGCCCTCTCACCCGAACCACCAATATTAACACCCACACTTTTCGCCTTCTTCAAGAACTCATCTCGTCTTGGAGAATCAAACGCAATAAAAGTACCCTGTCCCTTTCCTCTTAAGTTCTGGAACTCGCCTGGGTATTTCTGAGCTAACTTCTCAATCTCTCCGTACAAGTAAGCCCCAGTCTTAGCAGTGTGGTTCACCAAATCGAGACGCTCGATTTCTTGGATAATGGCACGGAACAAGATGGCCCGAGCTGGGTCTCCCATCCAGGTGTTGAATTGACGGTAAGGCTTATTTGGTCTCAACTCTGGGTTTCCGAAATAATAACCAGCGGTCTGAGCTTTCTTCGAGAAAGTAACCATGTCAGGAGGAGTCTCCAATCCCCAATGTTCATGTGCCCAGAATTTTCCAGTAGCGCCAACTCCGGTCTGCACTTCGTCGACGATCATGAGGACGTTGTGTTTCTTGGTGAGTTCACGGAGACCGCGGAAGAAGGCCGGGGAGGCGTGGTTGTCGCCTCCTTCGGACTGGATGGGTTCGATGACTACGGCGCAGGGTGGGAGGTGGTGTGTTGTGATGAGGCGTTCGACGTCTGCAAGTGCCTCTGCTTCGGCTTTCTTGTTCTCCTCGACGTAGTCTTCGAGTGGATATTTGAGGAGGGGGAAAGTGGCTTGTGGCCAGTCGAAAGCAGGGATGTCGAGCTTATGGATGGGCTTGGAGCGAGTGGTGGACAGGGAGCCGAAGAGACGGCCGTGAAAGGCCGTCTTGAAGGAGAGGATGGAGAGTTGTGGTGCTCCTGGTGCTTGGTTCAGCATGCTGGACGTGATGTCTTCTTCGGAAAATTCGACGTGGGCTCCTCCTCGCTCGTGTTGACGGCGCCACATGAATGCTGCCTTGTATGCGGTTTCGTTGGCGTCTGAACCTGCCATGGCAGTGAAGACTTGATCGAGACCCTTGGGTGCGACGGTCAGGATGCCGGTCTTGAGGATGTCGGCCCAGTCGTGGGAGGGGAAGTTTCCGAGTGCAGGACGGTTGATGATTGCGGAGGCCATTTGTTCAGTCAAGGCGGCTTTGTGAAGGGCGGGGTTGCTGTATCCAACTGGGATGGAGGCAATCTGTGCATAGCTACTCAATTAGCTTTGGCAGATACACAAGACCTGCAGAACTTACACATCCAACAGCACATTTCCATCTGGGTCGGCAATGTAGTTTCCGAAGCTCTTCTGGTAGTTGGCAAGCATGTTCAAGCTCCTGGTGTCGAAAACCTTGTCCAATTCTGCAATTGCTTTTTGACTTTCGGGGCCAGGAATGGCAGTCTTGATGATAGGTCCAGCTGGCTCATCTGGGAAGAATGGCTGCTCGCCCGATGGCTCAGAGGTCTTGACAGCTGCTGCCGCCGAAGCATATTGTCGTTGAGCTCGGAAGGCGGCGCGGGTGGCGATTGGACGCAAACGCGCCGCAGCACGAAGAGAAGCCATTATGAGAGTAATGAGAGGATGAGGAGATCGAGAGAAACTGAGAAGATGTGAGCAGAGTTTTATTTTGTACCTGACGCTGGAGAGTGGGGTAAGGCGGTCCAAACGGGGATATCTTATCAGGACGTTGGAATCTGTTAGTACAAGGATCATGAAGCTTAAAACGTACCTGGAATTGGCAATTGGGAATGTCCAGATGAAGCTGAAGTCGTACCAGTGTTGACTCTCAACCTCAAGGACTCCTCTGAATTATTAGAGAAAAGAATGAAGGTCGGATCGTGCGGTGAAAGGGTAAGAAAAGATCATTTATCGCTTTTGCATAGAGGGGAAGTCAGCCACTCCTCGTCATGCTAGTATTGCCAAGGGAGGGACATTGCAGGGGTAGTTAGATGAGCTATGCTCAATTTGACAGGTCCAGCCAGCAAAGGGCCAAGCCACAACCGACAGAAGCCGATGTCGCCTCTGGGGCTTGACGCTCAGTTTAAATCGTGTTGAGAGGCCGGGTTTGTTGCTTCAGCGTCATTCCTATCTTGCTTTTTGGATTTATATAATCTCCAGCTCAACCTTTTGTTGTCAACTTTTGGGTGCTGTCATTTGCGTCCAAAGTTCTGCACTTTCGAATACGAAAACTTGATCCTCGACGTGCGATTTAGTAAGCCGCAGAGTATTCGAGGAAGGCGTGATAGAACCCGTAGATTAATGCCCGAAAGCACTTGCAATTGCAAACAGGTAAAGCTTCATTTCTCAGCTCAAGCTCACGGATATCAATCTCTCAGCCATGTTGGTGAATGCAGAACCTCATGGTCAGAGGCTAGGTGTGAGTTCAAAATGTTCATCAACCGTATTTGCCGTTAGGAGATGAACGAAGTTTGGCAAGAACAATTCCATTTTCAAAGAGACTAGAGAGTGAGTTAATGCAAATAAGAGGCAAGGTTTCTCATGTGCACAAGTTCACAGCAGGACATCAGTTCTAAGGGGAGTATATAAAGTCGGCTTGACCTACACTTCTAGGAAGGACAGTAACCCAAGTAGGACCCTACAAGTAAAGTCAACGATATGTTGCTGCCCCTGAGGACTTGGCAAAATATGGCGAGTCCTTATTTGGCATGGTACAAGTATTTCTTGGAAATTGCGATACTTGAACTTTACCGCGAGGTTTCATTGCCATTATTCAGTTGCTGTCGTTTCTGCAGGGGATTCTATATATTCAGTACGCCATTTAAGATTGTCGCCCGATCCTCTCCCTCCCGAATTCCTCCCATCGTTGTCGAGAACAGAGGTGTGAGCTATCAAGTTCAAGGTCAGCGTGGGGTCAGAATCAACCCTCGAGATACTTCTTATGGTCTTGCAGCATCCTGATGGGAAGGCATTCCATTTTTGCGTTGTGGCCGAAGTCTCTCTTATATAACTCACGGATCTGCGAATTCATGTCTCTCTAAGACTCTGATTGTGAAGCGAATATCTGGAGGTGAATTTGATTAAATTTCGCTTTTTAGTAAGCAGGCCCCCATGCGCAAACAATCCTCAGGCTGCCCAAATATTTATAATATATCTTTCCGAGTCCATATAGTTCCCACCAGATCAAGGATCGAAGGAGTCAATGATGAGATCATGGCCACTGCGTCCGATTGCTCCGGGTGCCGAATCCTGCTAGTATCGAGATGAACCCCGCACCCTTTTTTCCCTTCCTCCAATTCAAGTTTAGGTCACCTCCCAGTTGGTCTGGCTTACCTCGGAGAGATGAGGTCTTGCTATCAGAATATCTCTTGTTGTCAATGTATGTCTCATTTTACTTATGACCCCAGCGTTGAATTCTTCGAAATTCCTCTGCAAATCACATTTTACTTGCAAGTGAGTCGCTCACAAACCATCATCGCATTCCATGATGCAGTAGTCTTCATTCAGCCTCGAACCTAAAGCCGTTTACAAATATTCGAGGATCGAGACCCAGGGAATGACCACGTTTAAGCGCAGGTTGAAAAAGGCAGGGGCAGGCTGCTTTGAAAGCCGATCAAGATCCGATTGAACACACGCGAACTCAAGCTTGAAACATGTAGTGTATTCTGAAGGTAACAAATGCAGTTCATCAAGAGTTCATGCTATTCATATTGTTGTCATGTCTCTTTCAAGACCAAGATTGTTGTCATCCCTAGGGTGAGGCGGAACAACCTGGCACTGCGGATGCAAACTTGGTTGGGGATCAGTGGCAAGGACATCCATCAAGGCATCCTCCCACAGCTAGTGTAACACTAATGACTGAAAGCCGTCCCTTCACATTGACAAACCCTCTGAATATCCAACTCCTTGCTCTCGAGCTGTATTGGACAGAGAAAGGATGTGGGCATGGTCAAGCATTTATACCCTAGATGGTGAAGCTTCTTTGAGAATTGATGAGTCACGGTACTTTGGAAAATCTTTGTTTTTGATTCCGTGAATAAGTATGAGAAGGAGGTTGAATTAGGCGGCAGCCTTCAAATTGGATCCCTCACTGCCTAGGGATTATCCCTGCACCTGGTGCTTTCAGGTCACTTGCTGTCTTCCCAACTAGGTTTATAAACCCCTCTCTCCTCTTTGTGCCTTTTACCAAGAAATAAGTCTCAGAACCAAACACAACTAGTGGGTTGAGGATAGTTTAGAGACGGACTCGCGATCCGATATTTCCGGGTTTGGAATGTCGAAGTGGTTGAGAGAGGGGGGCTTTGCTCTGTGAAAGGGTGGTATGGTTCATTATCTTTGATGCTTGATAGTCTGCCATGTGTGGCAGTGGAATGGTAATGAACATGGCGCTTGACAGCAAGAGGCATTGAATATCTTTCCAACAAGGAAGAAGAGGAAGGGCAGAAGAGTTGAAAGAGAAAGCCTGAAGACGGCGATTCAACTGGGAAATTTGTATCTCACAAGATTGAAGCTGCCTACCTTCGAGGAGTGAGGAGAATGGGATCTGTTGTCGGGAGTTTGAGAAGTGCAGTGGAGCGCGCTTATATACTCTGGCGGACCAGCGCGGAAAGGCGGCATCAGAGTCTCGAATCGCGGAATGTTCGCTCACTCTTGCGCCCATGATATCAAAGGATGCTCAAAATTAGGAAAGAAAGCTCATATGTAACGGTTGGTGGGTGAGTCTTTGTTCACCTTTCTAGGCATGGCATCAAAAGAACCTTGGAATGAGTAAGAGAAAGCCCGAGTCACCGTCGCTTGGTAAATGTTCGTTCACTTTCTCGTTTCTGGACTACAGAATAGATAGCAGAAGGTATGAATTCAAGCACCAAATCAAACAACCCTCATCATTAACTGTTCAGCACCCCCTCACTCGAGTTTTCCCTGGAACCGGAGCTTCTACAACCCCCTATAAATATTTGGCTCAACCTCGGCAATAGGCCCATTTGTCTCCTTGCTTGGTGACGGATGCTGATGCAGTGACGTTTCAACGCCCATAGCATGAGCTGATAAGTTGCCTTGCGTTAAAGCTGAAGCTGGGGAAAGGTGTAGCTTCGATTTGGATGCTCATCGAGGTTTTGTTGTCATGTACTGACTGCTGTCACCCTCTAAATCGAGTCCTCGCTGCATACCTTGAGGTTCCTCGATCGAGATGACTGGATAAAGAGGAATTTTGCCCCTCTTTCCCAATCATGAACCACTCAGAATCATAACAGGAGACGCACTACCGAGCCTCGGAGTCGTGTGATATCCAGGTTCTCTTTCATCGAAATGATTTTAGTGCTGTACTTGCATTTCGACTCATTTTTTTGCATTTGGAGGACAAGCACTAGACATCATATATTACTTTTATCATTCACTATGCTAGGAGTCTCCACCCGTCTTCCCATGGACACCCAAATCAAGCATACTGTAATCTACTGGTATCGTACCCAGGCTGCAAGTAGCTCCAGTCCTGATTGAATGCGAAGTCTGTCTGATAAGTGCCTAGATCACACAGTCAATGTACTTCACGAAGAAAGAATGCCCCTGAGAAGAGATGACACTCACCATAGCTGATCAGATTGATCCCATTAAGCTTCGCCCCGGCGTCCGTCATGGCCCAAATACTGACCGCCAAAGTATTCTCCCCTCTATTATTGATCACCCCAGGTGGAACCGGGAATCGAGTCTGCGGTCCGATGTGAGGTACGAACTTTCCATACTGATATCCATTGATCCAAAACATCGCTCTCGCTATCGTTCCGGCAGGAGCGCTGAGCTCAAGGCCGAGTGGGACGTCGAGATCAGAATCGATGTTGAGATGGAAGGTGGTAGTGTACATGCGAATGCCAGAGGAGTTGAGTCCGACGAGAGGAGAGGAGCGGTCGAAAATGGGAGAAGAGGGCGTGAAGCCTGGCAGTGGCCACCCAAGACGCTCGCCGAAGAGTCCGCCTTCATTCATGGGTCCGCGGACAGCATCGATGTTGGAGGATCCACCTGCGTTACCTTGAATCTTCCAGGTTTTAAATCCAGTGCTCTTCGTTGTGGTTGAGCCATTGGATGAGATGAGCTGTGCGCCTAGGATACCGCGGGGATTCTCCACTCCTTTCGCGGTCGAGGTCTCGTCGTGTCCATGATAGTCGACTACGACCGTCACGAGATTGTTTGTAGCTTTTAGAGCTGATGATGGTAGGGAGAGAAGAGCAGTGGTGGTTGTGAGAGAGGCGTTCCCGATGTTACCGCCAACGAGAGCACCATTCAACCATGCTGTCCAACCGAATGCAAGACCACCGGATGCAGAGATGTTGAGTGCGGTGTAGCTTCCATCGAAATACCCTCGGTAGACCTTGGCTCCAGTGTAGTACCCATAATCACTCGAAAATAGGACGGGTAGCGTATAGGGAGCCACGGGACTCAGCGTAGTGGTTTTGTTGCAGACTGTCCATTTCGAGTCATCATATGTGGTAAGCTTCTCCGGCAGGGAATCAGCAGAGCGCCAATTATCCAACGTTGGAAGAGAGATCGTTCGATTTTCGTTCCCTGGTATCTGTGCGACGATAGAGCCATACGGTGTCGCAGTAGCAGCTAGACGTAGCCCGTTCCAATCAATTGTTTGAATATTGTTGTTTCCTGCATACACCTCGATGGTTGTGGCGTTGTCGTTGTCCCCGGAAACGTGCACAACTCCATGTGAAATGGAGGCGCTTCGAACAAGGTAAGGACCGAGGACGAAGATTTGCTCGTCGGGCTTGACCTCTGGATTTGTCGTTGTTGCTGGTGCCCAGAATTTCCATGCCGTCTGTAGCTCAAGCAAATAGATTAAGACATCATTGAACTGTATAACCGTTTGACCGGAGCCTTGGGTGTAGATGAATGTCGTCGTGCTGCTAGATGAAGTTGCGGTGTACGTTGTTGGACCGAAGGAGGTGTGTGAAGCATTGGAAGGGGTATTTTTGAGAGCAAATTGCCCAACTTGTCCTTCTTCCAGGTAGAGAGCAATCACATCGACACCTCCGAAACTGCCCCATGTGAGGATATCTGCACTGGAGTAAAGAAGAGTCTGTTTGCCAAAGGCGTAGTCCGTGACAAGAATCTTACTTTGTCGTCCATTTAAGTTGATGTTAGGAACAGTGATGTTGCCTTCCGATGTGTTGAGGTAAGCTGAAAATGTAGTTGAAGCTCGAGAACTGGAAGTCGCCTGCTGGACGGTGTAGAATCCGGCGCTGGTATCAGGGTTTCGAATTTCCCATGTCCATATGCTCGAGGTTGAAACACTCCACCCAGTCCCGTTGCCAACCATATACGTCTTGAGCAGGTCAGCTGAATTTCGGACGAAAAGTGCAATCAGTTTCGTCTGGTAGAATTTGGTCTGAATCTGTCTGGTCTCTCGCAGAGGGGCGGAATAATCGTATGAGGTATAGACAACAGGAGCAGCAGCTTCTTCGCGTTAGCAGAGAACTCACTCTGAGAAATTACTACCCACAGTGACCCCAGTTCGTCCCTCCCCATGCCATATACAGACTTAACAGCGTCGTTCTCTGTCCAATGTTGTTCTTGTAGTAAACATCGGCAAATGCGGGGTCGTGCTCCGCCAAACAAGAATCATAGAAATTTCCGCCCCACGGCGTGAAGTATCCTCCTTCGAATTCAGGGAAGTAGTTGGGTTGAGTGTAGGAGTAATTCGCAAACCACTGATAGTAGTTCCGAACCAAGTTGAATCCGCTGTTGACATTCGTGCAAGAAAGTCCACCTGGGTAGCTGTCGAGTCCATAGACATTAACAGCACCACCAACATTCTCATAGTCTGTACTCCAAGACTGGGACCGTTCCCCCTTTTCATTGTGCGAGAATGGGACAGTAATTCCCGCGGCTCGGAATGCAGCCTCGATTTGTTCCATGTATATGACCAGCGTGTTCGTCGCAACGTGTGTGGTTTCTTGAAGCTCGTTCTCGATCTGATTCAGGATGACAGGTCCGCCTTTTGTGACTTCATTCGCGGCAATGATTTCGCCGATTTGTGTGATCCATGGTAGCCATGCTTCGTGGTATGTAGCATCACTTGTTCTCAGACTTCCAAGACTGCCATCTGATCCCCAAAGAGCAAAACCGCCTCCATTTGTCTCAGCATTGCAGTATGGCCC
This sequence comes from Phialocephala subalpina, assembly GCA_900073065.1. Taxonomy (NCBI): domain Eukaryota; kingdom Fungi; phylum Ascomycota; class Leotiomycetes; order Helotiales; family Mollisiaceae; genus Phialocephala; species Phialocephala subalpina. The sequence goes on from FJOG01000005.1 coordinate 1,267,394, forward strand.
CGCACGAGCAATGACCCAGAGTCCTGCTTGTTTCGCATAATCGAGGACTCGTTGTACATTCTTTCCGGAGGTTTCGAAATCATATACGCCTTTCGAGGGGGAATGGTAAGACCAGAAGAAATAGATACTATTTTTATTAGTTTTCGTCCCAACTTTGTTATGGTCTGCTAATACCATACCTGATAGCATTGAATCCATTTGCTCTGAATTTATGGAAGATGTCAAGCCACATCTCAGGCACAGGCATGCGCTGGTAGTGAAACTCTCCGGAGCTTCCATCGTCAGCACAATCCACTCCATGAGCAATTTCTGCCACTCACAATATGAACACCCGACTGCCATTGACCGACAAACTGTACGGATCCCATGTTACTGCTGTCGTCAAACCATCATCCGTCGCATTGCTAGACGTCCATAGCAGGGCGCTCAATGCCACAGTAAGAAGCCTGAAGAACCGCATCTTTGCGAGCCTGTCATCGACCTACCTTCACAATCAACGACATCTACAAGTCCCTGTCCATTAGTTATATAGCAATAATAGTATAGCAATTCTCCCCGCTGCGGCTGCATCTCGGACCATCATCCGCATCTCCATCTTTCCTGCCAAAACCTCACGTCTTTCGGTCCAAAATCACGTTCCCGTCCCTCGAACCCCACACTGCGCTAGCCATCCTCCGGTACCTTGCGGATGTTTATCCAGCAATCAGAAGGCCGTATGAGTTCGCATACAAGGTTTGCGGATATCGGGGACGGAGCTTTGTATGCGGCTAAAAGACGTAGATGCGACGTAGAAAAGGGATCATCAGGATGAGAGGATAAAGTTGGCTTCCCCAGCTTTCCAAGCATATAGTTCGGGGACAGTTGAGCCGAGGCTGTGATCACGTGCCGTACCTTGCAGCGGAGGCGGAAAAACTTTTGGACTTGCTGGGAATATGAATCCCAAAAGTAGGTGAGGAGTCATTGGAGGGGATGGAGCCCAGAGTGAGGAGGCGCGGGGTGTGGAGATGGACAAAAGGATGAAGATTTCCTCGCCGTCAGCTTGCCGAGACTGGCAAAGGGGGTAGATTCGCCAAGGAACTTCACACGAGATGTTAGGGAATGTTTCCTCAAGAAGGAAGAAGACTCAATGGAATACATTTATCCAAGTTTCTTGTGTCTTTATGTGGGTGTTTGAACAATGACCTTACCCCATCGCGTGTCAGCATAACCTTAGAGGCTCGTAGCGAGCTTTTGAGTTGAACATCTGAGATAACTTACCAAACGAAATATGTATTTTAGGAGACAGAAGATTATTACATTATCAAATGATCGTATAAATGTGATGCTGCGGCACCGAAACCAATACTTAAGAAGATGCAGGACCGCGCAAGAGTATCACCCTCATCTGCGGAGCCGAACCCATGTCCAACCCCAGTTTTCCAATCCTTAAAACCACAAAGAATAAATCGACAGTCATGGAGCGAGTCCCATTTCAATAAAATTGTGCGCGTTCAAAACGTAAGCAAATGCAAAAGGTGGCCAAGACATGAATTCATCCACTTGGACCTTCCCCTCCCTAATTCCACGAACCCCAACGACCTCAGAAATCAGCAACCAAGACTTCACCATCAGTTCCAGTCTCAGTCAAGTTCCCTCAACTTAAACCTTCACCAAATTCCTCTTTTCTCAGCCACATCCTCATCACAGATCCCCTCTCACGACGCAAGCAAAGAAATCGCCCTACTAGCAGACCGCTGACTAGTCTGTTGCGTGTGGATGCCTGACGGGTGCTATCGGTTCCTAAGTTTTGGTTGCTATATTGGGCGATGAATTCACTCGGGTTTAGGTTTGAGGAAAAAGAGGAAAAAGAGGGAAAAGAGGGGGAAGGAAAGTTTGGGGAAGATATTGGTTGTGGGCAGCGGGGGTGCTAAGGAGGAGCGAAAGCGCTAGGCTCGTTTGGGACCGTACGTAATAACTGATATGTGAAAGGTTTCAAGGCATCTCAGTGATCCAGGACGAAGAGGTCAGAATTAATGGAGAGCCACTCTCCTCGCACGGGAGGAGTTGTCGATGTGCTTCATTGTGGCTTACCCCTGAAATTAGTGCGGATTGCGCTAAGTACGCTAAGCCACCACGCTTCGCGATCACAACCTCGACTGGAGCTTGACATCTCGCGATGATGGTAAGTGCCTAAAACTCTCACCTTCCTTCTCAACGTAAAGCACAAGGATCAAACCGCCGTATCAAGATCAGCCACAGTCTTTCGGCGAGGCTGACTGGCTGACTGTGGAATGGCGTCCAAGGCCGAAGCCAGGCTGCTGCTGCCTGAGTCACGACCTTTCTTTCGCCGAAGACTCATATTATATATTTCTACCTCATTGCTCAATTGAGGAGCTCGTATGATGGGCCTCCCTTCTCCGTATCTGGATTCGTGAGTCACGCCTTCTAAATCGAACATAAAACCCAGCTGGCGGTCGTGCCTTCCTCGAATCTTCGTTCCATCGACATCACTTCTTTCTAGACCAGTCGATCAAGACTTGACCCATCCTCAATCTCCCATATCATCTGGGTGATTGAAAGCGTACCCAAAGACATCAGTATCATTCTTCCCTCGTTAAATTATCAGAACTTGACCACTCTCAATCTCCCACATCATTTGGGTGATTGAAAGCACAACCAACGATACCAGCATGTCTTCCGAAACTGCCTCGGCTGAGGTCTACGACCTCCTCATTCTAGTCGATGCCACTTACTCCATGAGCTCTTACCTCGAATCTCTGCACACTTCGTTACCACAGATTGTTCAGATCTCTACACTTACAGATTGTTTCTCTCGGATCGGACTACTCGCGTACCGAGACTACTGCGATAAAGAGCTATTGGACTGGTCAGGATGGCTCACTCCATCACACATCCCCGACAAGTCCGACGAGTCAGTCGTTGACTTGGTTGAGAAAGCAAAGAAGCTGTACCCAAGCGGTGGTGGAGATGGACCAGAAGCTACCAAGACAGGCCTGGCGCGAGCATACGAACTGATGCGAGGCGATGCAACAACCATCATCCTCCTTTTCACCGACGCCCCTCCACACTCCTTCTCCAACGGATCTTTGAAGGACAGAAGCTCCAACCATGGCGCCGAACAGAAGGCTCTGTCCGAAAAGGAGGCTTATGGTGGGTTTGGAATACAGTTTGCCGATTGGGTGTCTACGGCGAAGATGCTACGTTCTGGTGCAAAGAAGGCGCAAGTTTTCAGCATTCTTGAGCGAGATATGCGATTCGAAGAAGCCGGGTACTACAACTACCTTTCTACCATGACTGGTGGAGCATGCTTCTATCTGGAAAACTCATCTCCAGCATCTATCTCCAAAGTCAGTGTGGAAGTCCTACTCTCGTGGATGGGCGCTGAAAAGGCTGGAGCTGCTGGGCAAGCCGACTTGCCAGCTTTCCTGTCACGATACATCAACGTGGAGGGAATCAAGTCCTTGAAGAGCGAAAAAGACTCCGCTGCTAGCAACTTCTTTCTGACAACTTCCGTCTCGGGCTACGACCACGTCATTCCTGCTAGCGAGAAAGCGAGAACTCGGCTTGGGTCTGCAAACATCACCAAGACCAAGGCATCGTCCGAGATACTCAAGAAGCATCTTCCAAAGAAGGCTTCTCCTGTCCAAGACTTTGCCAAGCGATACGCCGTGGATGGTCACTACAAGAGAGTGGCTGTAGAGCAACTGAAGAAGTTGATTGAGAAAGATGTTGCCGCTATTTCTCTCAATCCAGTATTCGGATCTTTATGGCGGGCGGTCTGCAACGACAGAGACAACGAGGCACGGGAAGAAGTCATCACAGCCTTTGGATTGCAAGTCGACCGTATCGCAAATGCTGACGAGAAAGCTCGCATGAAGATCTGGTTAGAAGAATCGTATGACTATACCGCAGAAGTCATGGATACAATCGAGAAAGTTCCGGTTGCCCTCAGATTCCCATGCGTCTGTTTAGAT
>FJOG01000005.1:1271744-1319265 GCA_900073065.1 Phialocephala subalpina
CCTACGCTATCCTTCACTCGTGTGGCCGATGGAGATGATGAAGACAAGCCTATCACCGAGTTCCGACGTGACGAGCTTTTGGAAATTGGTAGATCTTGCGACTACAAGATACTTCGCCGGCTTGGACGAGTCATGACCAGACTCACATATATCAACTCTGAAGCTGAGATGCCAGCTCACATTGCTGCAGCACCAGAATCTGAGATCCCACGAATTCCAATGGCCTTAGCCTCTCCAGAGTACAAGCGGAAGTTCTGGAGAATTCTGCTTCACATTGTCGTTCCTGGAACAATGCTCGGGGCACGTCCAGCTGCATTACTGGCAGCACTCAGCATCAAGCTTGGAATACAACCTCTAATGCACGCGGCTGACCAAGAAATGCTGTTATGGCGTGATCGGTGGAACAACCTTGAGATCCCAGAGACCTGGAACACGAGCTGCCTGTCGTTGTTGCTAGACGCAGATGAGGCTTACCGGAAACGACAGGAGCTGGAGAAGGGCATGGAAGGTTTGGTTTTAGACGTAAGTGTTGACTCGCCGTGGGTACATTATTCCCGTGATAATGACCGTCCGGCGAAACGTCTTCGATTGGACCACAGTTTGCTGACTATTAAGAAGAACAAAAATGTAACATCCAAGGTTGAGGGTCTCCTGGGCTTCGAGGATCGACAGCTTTTCAACCTCCTAGCCTCCTACAAGATGCTAGAGTTCAACTTGGAGACAAACTTGGAAGCCCGACTTGGCTGGACACCAGAAAAGACATCCGTTGCACTGGGTCCCACTGTCATCTGCGCCTCTTGCCAGTATCCAAGATCGGTCACTATCATGGGCGCCGGAGGAAAGTGCGGGCACTGCCTCTGGACCGAGTACGCGTCTCCGGCGGAGCGAGAAGAACACCTTCAGGCACATGTGACGAAGGATGACAATCAAGATACCTCAGCAACTTGGGTAGAATGCAACCTCAGCAATTGTCGAGCACAGTATGTCGTTTATCGCGTCGAAGGCCTCAACGTCAAGCCAAAATGTCATTACTGCCGAAATGGTAAGGGCCAGGCGCCTGTGCTCGAGTGCTCTGAGTGCTTGAATCGAATCATCTATCCTACGTCTTACCGTCCAGCCGGTTTGAAGGAGAAGGAATTTAAATGTTACGCCTGCACAGCTGGACGCAAGACCATCGTCAGCGTCGAGACCACAGCCAGCAAGCTCTCAGCAGAGAATGGAACAAAGTGGCTCCTACGAAACGACGAGAAGATCGCGGAACCATTCAACAAGCGCTCTCTGTTCCATGTCATCTCAACAGCCGGAATCGACAAGTTTGTGGACAAAGTCGAGCTCTTCCCAGCTACGAGCCGGTGGAACCTTACCATCAACGGCAAGCTTGTCCGCAACTCTCCAGAGCTCATCGCCTCACTTCAGTCCTGGATATCCCGTCGCCAGACAGAATCAGGAACATGCTCTCTCTGCTGCTCTTCTATGCGCAAGTCTGACCTCATGCTCGCCTGTGGACGTTCAGGCTGTGCTCAGCGGATCTGTCGGGGATGTCTGGCGGGGTGGTACGGCCTCAACGCCGCGGGGCGGGTCATCAACACTTCCGCTCTCTCATGTCCGTTCTGCCGTCGGGCACCGGCCGCGAAGACATTGTCCAAGTACGGCATGGGCATTCACGCTGTTGGCGATCTCCGCTCCGCGGTGGAGGAGAAAGGGGAGTGGATTTTCGCTTGGTGTCGAACATGTGGGTTCGCAAAGCGGTATTTGGAGCGGGTGTGCGCTGGCGGCGCCCCAGCAGAAGTCTCGGAGTGGAGCTGTGACGGCTGCAAGGAATACAAAGGAGGCGAGACTATCAAGAAGTGTCCAGGCTGTGGGACATTGACGGAAAAGACGGCCGGCTGTGATCATATCACGTGCACAGTACCAGACTGCGGCACGCATTGGTGCTTCTTCTGTGGGAAGGAAGAGACACCCTCCACGATCTATGACCATATGCGGGTTGAGCATGGAGGCTTCTATGGTGGACAGGCAGACCCGGATGAGTCTGACGATGAGGAAGGATATGGGCATTTCGACTGAGAGGAAAGTCCCCACGAGGCAGGGACATTGAAACTGGGATCCAGTGACGGGTTAGCCTGGATTTTTTGGTAGAGCGAATAGCTGAAATGCTTCTTAGAATATATCTTGGGAAGCGGACGACGACAGCGTTTTGGCATGAATTGTAATCAGTGCTATTGAGCGTAAATAATCATAATCGATTGAGCCTTGTGAAAATGTCCCAAAAACACATCGAGATCCTGGAAGAAAAGATCGTGCTTGACGGTGGCTTATTAGGGGTAGTGTTTCAGGGCTCGGTTAGCCATCTCAGGGGGCACCAGGGGGCAGCACTTAACGCGAGAACGCGACTTGACGCGCCTAAACGCGGGGTCCCTGAAGAGAAATCTGGCGCAGAATGGCTTCGTCATTTTGTCTCTCAATATCATCACCGCCTACGAAACGATACAACTGCTACGCTAGACATCAAACAACATGCCCGCTCGATTCGACGACCTTCCGACCGAAATCCAATTGAACATCTTTGAAATTGCTGCCGTTGTAGACTTTCGACCTCGAGTCGTCGAGATCTTCAACAAGAATGGACAGATATATTCGAAAACGCCACCTCCACCTCTGCTACAAGTCTGCCACCTTTCACGACACGTTGTTTTGAAGATTTACAAGCCATGGCTCCCACAGTTCAAGGGCACAAAAAGATATCAGCGATACGAGAAGTTGGTGAAGAGGAAGGACTTGGATCGTCTCCAGAATGTTTGTATAAGCTTGGAACACGACTTGCTGGTGTCCAAAGGATTACCCGACCTTGGACTCATTCCGCGGCTGTATCTGCGGCACCTGGCGAACGATTTACACGGTCGGGTGGAACTCTGCGATCGTGCAACCGCACTGGCAAAGTTTAGGAGCCTCCGCAAGATCTTCCTCTTCGACGAAGATGACAAATATGGCAGCTTGAGATTCAAATACAGGAGGATTAAAAGCTCAATGGCGCAGATGTCGAAGAAGGGCCAAGCGGGTGAGCCTGGCTATCTCACTCCCAAGTTAAAGCACAGTCGTTCACTCCTATCTGTAATTAAAAAATGGCCACAAGATGTGAGACGGCCGAGCAATATGGAGTGGTCGAATTTGTGGATAAAGTACAAGTATCTGAAGACCTTTCAACCTTACGATATTCTCGATTCACCACAAGTTCGGCCACGAGCCAGGATAGCCGCTTGCAATGGGTACACCTTGAGAAGGACTTCTCAAAACTCGCGGAAACGAACACGAGACCAGTTCGAGGGAGGGGAAGCGCACTCAGTTTTTAAAAAGGGTGCAAAGAGATTCTCCACCGGCGATACATCTACTTAGAAAGTGAAGACGGGCCCCAAGTGTGGTATCGGCCGAAAAGACACTACTCCCTCTTTCGAGAATGTTGTGGATATTACTCGAGAAGACAATCTGCCAATTGTCCCAGAGACGCTGGAAAGCCCTTTGAGACAATTCAAGATTCCTCTTGATGGCTGGGACGATGAAATGCCTTGGATAGTGGAAGAGGTGATGGCTGAATCAGCAGACCTGATATTTCCAGACGGCGAGGCCCAATTTGATAGCTCACAAGCGGGCCACATGCTGTTTGACAGCATGCAACTTGACATCTCACCCGACGAACAATTACAAGAAGAGCTTGCATCAGCTTTGCCCCAACCTCAAGATGATGACGGCGTCTTCATACCCGAGCGGATCATGGCAAAACGCGACGATGGCGAAGGCCTAGAATACCTTATCAAGTGGGAAAACTATCCAGATGAGAAAGATTGGACCTGGGAGCCGAAAGACAACATGCTTCAAGATGTTCCTGATCTCGTTAGGTCATGGAAGCAGTCAAAGAACGAATCTCATGTGGACACTAAAGCGCAGGCTGGAACTCTTGAACACGTGCCTGAGAAGATTCACAGAAAGAAGAAAATAAAAGGCATTGAGCGGTATCACGTGCAATGGGTTGGGTATCCGCGCGAAGAAGAGTGGACATGGGAACGGTGTGAGAGATTCAGTGTTGATGCTCCGATGCTTGTTCAGGCTTTTGAGGCAGGAAGGCCCAAGAAGAGAGGTCGTGGTCGACCAAGAATCCAGCGGTAAACGTAGTCCACGACATCAATCGAACTATCGAGCATCGGTCTAGTCACTGCAACTTTGCCCAGCGCTGACTCTCGTCAAGTTCCTCGTCCAACTCTTGCGTCTTGATATTATGTACGTCACTTGACAAGTTGGCACTTTCTCGATCCATCAGAGGTCCATGGGTACCAGTATACGGCTGTGGCTTTCACCCTTGTCAATATTGCTCATTGCCATAATATCGGATTCGCATCTCAGCAAGCCTTTCATCTGATTCAATACGGCTCTCATTCAAAAAGTCCAACAAACAGGTCGGTGTCTGATTGGGTACCAAGTGGACTTGTGTTGGTTCCTGGGGTCTTGTGCCTCCTGTGCCGCGCGCTCGGTTTAGAAACCGTTGCATGATATGATTTGAGCAGGCAGTGCTTGTTGGAGATGTAAAGTATGAAAGCTTCAGCTGGCCCAGCTTTATCTTCTTTTCTTCCTTTGAACTTTCTCATTCTCCTTCTGCTATCTCGAAAATGTCTTCGAATACAAGTGCCACAATCGAGATAGACAAACAGTCCATCATAACAGAAGCTCCAAAACCACAGCCTCCTATGCCTCGAGACCCAAACCATGTGGTACCATTATAAACTCTTGGAGAAACTCCAGAGTACATCTACTGCCCACACTGCCACAAGCGCGCCCTCACCAAGGTAGAAAAAAGCGCTTCTGGAGAGACTGGGTACGTACTCTGCCCTCTTCTTCTTCACTCTCCAATCACTAACACCGAACCTCAGATTCGCAGCCTGTCTCTGCTGCCTCGGATGCGGCATCATCGGAGTCATATTCCGTTTCTCTGCCACTGGTGTGAGGATACCGATCATCATGGCTCCGAGTGCAAGAAATTGGTCGTGCATAAGCCACACGATGGCAGCGGCAAGAATCAGATCAAATGGCCACGGGAGAGGCAGACAGTGGTGCAGGGTCAATATACTGATATGCCGGCGATGGTGGTGGTGAAGCCTAGAAATGCGGGTGGCTCGGAGGTTCACGAGGGAACGGATGCGAGACGAGAAGGTGAAATGGAGATAGGAGTTGTATCCGTTGAGGAGCCTTCCAAGGCACAAATTGCGTCATGACGAACCCACAATTCGCCAGAGTCTGTTTGGGTGTGACGAAGAAGGAGTTGAATCTTGAGGGCCTCTCTTAGCGTGGTTTTGTTTGTGAGCAAGAAGTTCTGTCAAGGGAGTGTTTTCCTTTCCTTCTGCCTGCGAATCGATTCCTGCCAAATTATTTCCAATGTCCCTGTCCATTTTAGTGTCTGTCTCATCTGCCTTTCTTCTCCTTGTGCTTCATCTGCGGCAAGAGAAAACTAAGACCCAGAACTTTCGCCCTCATAGGCTCAGGAGCTCCGAAGTTCTCGAGTTTGTCGGTTGCCGGATATAGATGGTTTGGCGGTTTCCTCGTTGTGCGATGGGGACTAATTTGTGCGGAAACACTCTCGCATACTAATAATTTGTGGTAGAAAGACGCTTCAAGCAGATGCCGATGAACTCGCCTCCTGTCCGAGGAACTGGACAATCGAGTGCAGCGATGTAGATGTCATTCTCAAAGTGGGTAAGACCGAGCGTTATGCAGAGCCCTCTGTTCGTGGTGAAGAACGGCGTCAGGTGCTCTGATTCTCCATATCTAATCACCCCACCCGAATCGGCAAAGTCGGCTGGAGATCTCGCAAGTAAACCTCGATGACTATCGGAGTTCGCAGCATCTTTCCACGGAAAAAGCGACTGGTCGTCCAAATCCTTCATGATCTCTTCCTGCAGTCTGATGAACGCCTTTTCTCCTTCTCCATAAAGCATCGGCATATTGACGTTGAAAAGTCCCATCAAGCAATAAGCCCTATCCTCAATTCTCGTGGACATTCGATGTCCAATGTCGTGCCTTTTAGAAATCGTGCAGAGGTGAGGTGAGATGCACTCTTCTCTTTCGAAATTCACCAAACCTCGGCCGACCGTTATTCTGGACGTTCTTCTGGACTGCAGTGGATGCACTTTTACTTCCCTGTTATCATAGAAAGACTAGAGTGTTTCGAATAGGCATCGGCGCTCAAGGACTTCCATGCTTTTCAGTCGTTACAATCAGGACACTTTTGCTTTGGGCCGCGATTGGTAAGGATATGTAGATGCAAATCAAATCTCGCAAATGAGCTGTAGGAGAAAAAGAGCGGCAAGACAAATAAGGTACACGCCGAGGGAAAGCTCATTGTGAGGATTATGGACGCTGAATTGATGCCATAATGTTGTTGTCTTCGTGACCGTTATATCGCGGCCGCGATTTTCTGCTTCATGTTTCACTAGCGTGGATTCTTTCACACGTGATGACTTGACTTTCAAGTGGACATTCTAGATTGTAGGGCGCGGCGCCCCTCCTAGCTTGAAACTCAGAGGCTGGCCTCGCTTAAATGACGCGCTAGTCCCAATAAGTCACCTAGCCGTATGAAGCGTCGCCCCCTCGCTAAGACAAATCATGTGATATTGGAACCTATAAGTTCAAATCTTCCCTGTAGTTTTCGTCGTCCCCTTTCACAAGGTTTCGGGCATCTTCCCTGTAGTTTTCGTTGTGACCCCTTCACAAAGGCACTTCGTCATTGTGTGTAGTAACTCTCATTCAAGTTCAACATAGAATAGGTCTCATTTTAATTTTGTTGCCTTACAAGATTTAATCGGTTCAGCATGGAAAAGGGACTATATGGTATATCACGTGCACATCCTAGTGCTTCCTAAAATGAATGGCTGCATAATCTTCCAGCCACCTCACTCCTTCCAGGTACGATCGCGACCAGGTAGCAACGCCTTCATGTTTCTTAATGTCCAGCGATATCTGCATTCTCGATCGTGCTGATACTCCTTCAATCCATTGCTTTCCTTCTACACGACCCGGCGATCCCGCAACCAGCCATAGGCATGGCCGTCCTTACCATCATTTCATCCATCGTCATCGCGCTCCTCGTTCTCCCGATCATCAAAACCCTCAAGAATTATCAAAAAGCACGAAAAATTGGCTTGCCTATTGTCTTCAGCCCATTTGAAACATTGAGTCCCATATGGGCGCTCTTAGCACCTCGCCTCGGGCCTCTTTTGCTGCGCCTTCCATTCGGATTAGGAAATTTCGTCCATTACAGCGGATTTGCGTTCTATTGGGATGATCGATATCGGATGCATGAGCGTTATGGCCCGGCATTGTGCGTCGTTACACCAGGCGATGTTCAGGTGATCATAGCCGATGGAGCAGCTGCCGACGATATGCTTTCGCGGAGGAAGGATTTCATCAAATGCGAAGCGATGTATAAACCTCTGGAGATGTTTGGGCGAAATGTCGACACTGTGAATGGAGAAACTTGGCAACGACATCGAAGACTGACTACACCGCCATTCAATGAGAGGAACAGCAGTTTCGTATGGCGAGAGAGTCTAGCGCAGGCGAGTGGGATGCTGAGAACGTGGGTCAAAAAGGGGGAAAGGGGTGTTGACAAGACCGCAAATGATACGTTGACGCTCGCGCTTCATGTTTTGACTGCCGCTGGGTTTGGCAAGTCATATGAATTTGACTCTGGACTCGCGAACCCGACCGATGGGCACACACTTTCATACAAGGATTCTCTTCGGATTGTGCTTAAGAATCTGTTTACGTCTATCATCATCACCTCCACCAATCTACCTTCAGCGATTTTGCCAAAGGGTATGAAGCATGTAAAGCAGGCTATTACAGAATTCAAAGAGTATATGGTGGAGATGGTTGCGGAAGAGAGATTTCTGGCCAATCAGAAGGATGAGGAGAAAGATAACTTGATGAGTGTTCTTGTCAGGGCATCAGAGGCTGAGGCAGGCGGAAGGAATGGTTTGAGTAATGAGGAGATTTATGGTAATCTCTTCATCTACAACCTCGCGGGCCACGACACCACAGCTCATACCCTTGGGTACGCTATCACTCTGATGGCGACAGATCGGAAGCTCCAAGCATGGATCAGAGAAGAGCTGGACTTTGTATTTGGTGGTAAAGAGGTTGTGAAAGAAGATGACTACGAGCAAGCATTCCCACGCCTAAAGAGATGCTTGGCATTGATGGTATGAATGTCCCCTTCTAGTTGGGACATTTTTCGCTAACTTTTACAGTATGAAACCCTTCGCTTGTATGGGCCCATCATAGTGATCCCGAAATACACAGGCGAATCATCTACCAAGCTCAAGGTCGCTGGCAAAGAATACACCATCCCAGCCGACACGCATACTCCCATCAACGTTGCGGCACTCAATACACTTCCCATGTACTGGGGTCCCGATTCTCTTGTCTTCCGACCGGATCGCTGGATCGATAATCCCAACCCTGTCCCGAGTCTATCGAGCGAAGAACTCTTCCAGCCTGCACCGGGGGTCTTCGTTCCATGGGCAGCTGGACCGCGAGTGTGTCCCGGCAAGAAGTTCGCGCAGGTTGAATTCATTGCTGTGATTTCGAAGCTGTTCAGAAAGCATAAAGTCAGTCCGGTTCTTGAACAGGGAGAGACTTTTGAGGATGCCAAGAAGAGGATCTTTAATGTGGTTGAGGATTCTTCTTTGGTGATCACGTTGCAGATGAGGCACCCGGAGAGGATCAGGTTGGCTTGGGAGGAGGTTGCATGATTGTTTCGAGGCTTAGAGTCTGCATACGGACAATGCTTGGTGTTGAATAGTACCATCAGATTAAAACATTGATTCGTATACTGAGTGCATGCCTCCTCCCAATCAAACATCTCAATCCTCAACGCCAATTTTCAATACCTTGTAGGCGTTTCGCATGCTCAAAGTTAAGATTAGGTCCTCGCAGGTGCCACCTCTGCACCAGCTGCAGAGTCGATTGGCGGACTTCCATCCTCCGGACGCTCAGAGGCACAGGAAAGCGCAGAGAGCGGAGCTAGAAGCTCAAACTTTATATATTTCACTCTTAGCGATTTTTGTTGCTCAATTCGAATGACTTCGAAAGGCTTCCTTCTAACTGCAGCAAATCACTTCTAAAAGCTTACTCCCAGAATCTTACTTCAAGGCTTACTGTTAGCAACTCACTGCTCAAGGCTTACTCCCTTGAGGCTTACTCCCTCTCTCCCTATTTCCGCTCTCACACTACTTGTGCCCGACTAGTTGCGAAGGCATGGAGATTGCGAAAAAGCCTTCAGGAGGTGGATTGACGATTTGTGGTTGCTCAAGATCAACCTGCTTGTGTGGTGACACGGGAAGCGAGTCATTATCAGGATCATGCCGGGCGCACTCGGTGGAAGCCAGGCAAACTCAACACGCCACTTCCGACCTGGACCCTCTTGGCCACTTGAAGTTAGCGACAAAGATGTCGGACTTGACGATTTGGACCTTTCTGGAATTCAAGGCTTCACGTCGGATGCAGCCTTCAGCAACACTGACAGCATTCGGACGTGGTCTTGCTCACCAAGGCTGGAGGTCATGATAGGGTTGGGGTCTGGTCAAAATGCCTCACCGTTTTCAGTGACTGAACCACAATTCGAAAATATATGTAAAGACATGGAATTTTCCGAACTTTTCTTGCAGAAGATTATTGCAAGAGCATCCATGTTCGAGCATCAATGGGTCTTTTCTGGAGCAACAAGTCAACCCAGCCATTTGGAGCTTAGCATATCCGTTTTCGAGAATGACTCGTTCTTTTTTCTCCTGCGATACAACATCCTTCTAGGTGCCGTGAAGTGCCTCCTACTCTTGAAATCCATGGGCTACCTCAAAACTAAACCTCTCAAGGTGCAAGACATGATTCAGTGGCTTGAGACCAAGCGTGGCATACTTTGTCGACGTCCCCTCCTAATTGTAAATGCGATTCTGGAATTCATGCAGTCCCGGGCGCATGAATATTTGAGATGGCGATTAGAACTCTACAACATGGAGTCAAGATTGGGAGTAACAAGAAATGGCCAACTGCTCTTGATGCGCGGGTACGAGGACGTGAGCTACGATTTTGGCCTTCTCAACGCGGATCTTGCTAGCATCGCAAAACAGATAGCAGACACAGAGCTATCCGTATCTACTATGATGGAGCAAGCAAAAGCATTTCAACGACTTGTCAAAATATGCGAGGCATGCGAGGCAGAATCAGGTACAAATAAAAAGCAGCCACTGACCGTATCTGAGCAGGATGAGGAGGTTCAAGCTACGATCACTCGCGCAGAGCTCTACCTCAAACACACAAAAATGGCTCAAGACGTGCTCCAAAGTCTGACAGCCGTTCTGTACAATCGCATCAACAAACAAGACACAGATTCCATGAAGACGATCGCCGTCGTGACACTCGTCTTCTTGCCTGCAACATTTATATCAGCTGTCTTCTCTACTGGAATCTTCCACTTTCATGCTTCCGAAGCGCCAGATCACCCCAAGACTGTCTCCAGATATGGTTGGGTATACTTGCTCGTGTGTATTCTTTCTACAACCCTCACGATACTTTCGTGGGTTTGCTGGTACAAATGGGGTCGCCACTGGCTGGTGAAACGTGAATTCTCTCAAATGCAACGCTCTGGTATGCAGGCCACTTACCACAGGCAGCAATCAACTATGGCTCCACCTACACAGCACGCATCCCCAGCCGTCTCAGGAGAGCATGCTGTAGTCCGAATTTTGGGTTCCTCGAACTTTCGTCGTCCGTTCTGAATACTTGTGGCTTGATTTGAGTCATGGCAGGCGGAGCAACTTGCTTTGACGAAGAGGGAGTGGCGAAAGGCTTAGAGACACAGAAATGCTGATTTCGCAGGTATCAGAAATTAACATGGAAGGCCGTCAAATTCGGACAAGAACGCGGGGCGTTCCCACAGCCTCACTCTCTGCGTGGCGGCATCGAGGCATTCTCATTCGACAGGATTCAGACTTCAGCTCTGCGGGTCAATCGCATTCACAAACTACCTTGACACCGTACAAGACTTGATCTTTGATTGGTATTCGGATATGGAAGTAAAACCCAACGCTCAGATTACCATCCAATTGCCTGAAACACCATATTCCCAAAATTGGAAGCCATGCCATGCATGGCTTAGAAAAGGCTGGCAGCCTTCTCGAGGAAGTGTTACCTCCCATCATTCCTTCAAAATCTCTCATCTGCACCTTCTAAGTCTGAGAACATCATACCCGCCAAGCCGTCTGCCTCGATACCCCCAAATACACTGACATTCTCAGGACTCCACGAAGAATCATAGCTCATGCACGTGACTGACCTTGTTCCCTTCATGCCTTTATCTTCAAGTAGAGCTTCATACGCTATGCTCAGAGTCGTATATCGTTGCTGAAGTTGCTCATACTCTGAGAGAACGCTCTTTAGTTTCTCTTCGAGGGCTTCGACATGTTGCCGTTGCCGGGCACGGAATGCTCGTTGAGCTACCCGGTTTTGACTTCTCCTTCGCTATATTGTAGTTAGCTTCTGTATGATTGAACATCAAGGGGGGTCATTAACTTACTGAATAGGCAGTTGATGATTTACTTAGGCTCCCAGCTGAGGTCTCAGCCGGGCTCGGCTCCGGACCATCTTCGGGCGAAGGGGGTGATGGCGAGCGAGTGTCGTTCTCGATTGCTGAGATTGCTCTCTCAGGTGGTGACCCGTTATATGTAGTGTTGTATGAAATGCTCTCTGGGGACAGTGCTTCAGGTGTCATGTGGTGCCATTCAAGGAATTGCTGCTATCAGGAACCGTGTTAGCTCGGCAAGCGAAGCGAGGGGCCAAGGGAGTGCCTACCTCAAAGACATTCCACTCGAAGTCAAGTGCTTCCGCGATCGGGTTTGCTTGAGGCATGATGATAGTACGTATGTTTGAGCTGAGGTTCTAGATGTCCAGAGATGCGAAAAGTTCTCTAGCTGCAGAAGATGACTGATGTTGTTGAAGACTTTTCTGGGATGGATACACAGCATGGGTGGCAAGAGGCGTTGTTATATATCTGGAACCCCTCATCTTGCATCGAGAAGGATGGCCTTCGATGTTAGAGATACGAAGACGATCTTCATTGTTGTGCTTGAGAAGGCTGGAGGCCTCGAGTAAAGTCCTAATATGGTATTCAACGAAATTCGAGGAGCTGCTGCATGCGAGAGGCACCCTAAGAAGCTGGGACAATGAGATGAACCAGATGCGGCCTAGTTACCTCTAATCTCAACTCAGCCCTGTGAGGATGGGTGAGACGGGTCACGTGAGAATGTTCCAAGTCGAAGCAGACATCCTACAGACTTGACTAGAGACTGCTTCGAGAAAGTAGTGGTGACTTATGAGCTTTAGTGATGAGCATCACAATCGATGTGTCCTCAAACAGCATGTACTTCACCGTCATGCAAGCAGCACTCAGGCAATGTCTCAATGGAGCGTAGCGCTGCATGGTGGGGTCGGTTCACCCCCAGTCAGCTGCGAGCTGCTACGAAATCCCGCACCAAAGCTCCCAGAACGAGACATGATAAGCTGCATCCAGCTTTGTAATCCATCCTTGACCAGGATCAAAGCACAGAGGAAAAGTGGAAGGCTGCTTACTTCCGACTGGTAGTTGCCGGGGCGTGTGTTCACCTCCTGAATACGATTAAGAACCTAATCCGGACAATAATGAAGCCTCTACCTTCAATGTAACGGACTGATGGAAACGACGAGTGCTGGCTCGAGAGGTACGATGAACATCCCAAGAAGGAAATCAGAGAACTCCGAGCGTGCTATGGGCCCGAGCTGACGATTTGCCTAACAGAGCTTGATCAAGCACGACTTGATGTCGAAGACGACCCCGCTCAGGGTACCAGCGTCAAGGCAAATGTACCACCGGCTCAAGGCTTCGAATGGATCGCACACGGAGACGCTTCCGCTCGTCGCAGAGCCAGAGCTCACGTAACAAGAGGGTTCAGAAGAGCAAAGGCCGCTCAAGCGCAATCAGAGAAAGCAGAGGACAATGTCGTACGAAAAAAAGCAAAGAAGCCGAAAGGCGGCTCTCCACCAGATTCATCAAGTTCAAGCAGTTCATCGACATCTCCTGCGGCGACAACACCCTTATATATCGAGGAGGTTAGTGCTACACCAACTGCATCGACGCTGGTGAAGAGTCTGGGCTCCGGCAGGACCGATCCATTCTCGTCTTTGCCGGTCAATATGAGCCCTGACACACATGCACTACTTGACCATTGTAAGTCTATCCCACTGCAAGTGCCGTCTAAATATTACTGAACGTGCATGGAAGATTTCTTTGGTATGGCGCCCCTGAGCTTTGCCGGTGACCAACGTGCCAACTTCCAGCCTGTGAAATCTCTCATCTTCAACGTGGGCCTTGCAGACTCGTCAGTCTTTCATACCATTCTCTCTGCTGCTGCGCAAGACATCGCGTACATACGTGGAGAGCAAGAACCTGAGGATGTGGTGAAGCATAGAGGTACCGCTTTGGGTTTGATCAAGAGCCGGGTCTTGAATTGGCAGAAAGGATCTCCAGATGGTACCCTGGTTGCAGTAGCCCTGCTTGCGGGGTCTGAGGTTTGTAACCTTTCCCGACGATCTGGTAACCTTCTCCGGCTGACCACAGAACAAGCTTTTGTTCGGCACACCTCCAAAATTTAATACCCACATGGAGGGGCTAGCGACCCTCCTTAAACTCCGAGGCGGCTTAGAGGCTTTTCGAGAAACGAATCCAGAGCTGTATGGCATCGTATCCTGGTAAGTTCACAGGCATTCTTTGTAAGCAGTACCCTAACTATTTAGGATCGACTGCTCGGGCTCTTGCAACATGCTTTCCAAGCGTCGGTTCACTCCAAGAAAATACGTCCCAGACCTGTTGTACACTGTCACTGATGGTGTACCGGAGAAGATCATTCGTGGGCTGCCAATTGGGTATGATCTCTACAAAGAACTTGCCAGCACTTTCAAAGGCATGCATACCGTAACCTCATTGGTCCAATCAGGTGGAGCCATGGCCCCAGATCTTGGTCTCGAGAGGCCGGACTTCATTGTCCAGACCGAAGGAGAGCTGTACAGGACCCTCTGCACACCAGACACCGACGGAGTCAGAAGTCGTCGCCGCCATGTCCACCAGTCACTCCTGATACTTCCCCTCGTGCACATGGCTTTGGTGTCGGAGTACGAGGGCCCATCAGCAGAGCTCTTCCTGTATCGGTTCCGAGTGACCCTGATAGGCGACACCACGCCATGGGGTGAAGCAGTTGCCAGTCTTTTCCGCTCGATGCTCGCAGGTGAGCCATGGGATTCGGAACTCTTTGCTGTGCAGATTTCACACCTTTTGGATGTCTGCATCACTCTTGAGTGGAATTCATGGCGAGATATCAAGACTGCATTGCTGCAATTTTTCATATATGACACTGCATGTCGTGGGCCTCTGCAGGAGTCCTGGAAGAATCGGATAATGACGATAACGAGGTGAAAGAACTTGCCTCCATTTTGAATGGAACATTTCGCGGTGTCGCTATCATGGTAGACTGTCGTAGTTGCTGAGAACATCTAGCCCTGCGAAACCCGCACTGGCAGTGGATGACTGGCCAGGAATGTATCGCAATGAACTTCTGTGAGAGGAGGCTGCTTGATGGACAGAGTATGGGGCGGGAAGCGGGTTCTCGGCCTGCATGTCGAGAGCTATGTCGGATCAAGGAGGTAAAGTCGAATCGGGCGTCGCAGCTCGACCGTGGTACGGAGTTGGAGCTGAAGCGCGAGGGTTACGTCCATCACGCGACGGACTGCAAGATAAGAGGGACGAAACGAAAAGAAAAGAAAAGAAAAGAAAAGAACTCGCCATCATCGGCAGACTCGAGAGTCTCAGAGAATCTTCATGTTCAGGTTTGATTCGTCTATCCAACTACTTTTTCTTCCTGCCCTTCTTCGCTTCGAAAGCCTCCGCAAGCCAAGGGACATCAGCGCCTAGCCTCTCACATGGCTCCCAAGTCCTATCTTTGACAAGTTCGTACCCCTTCCACTTGACCAAATAGTGGGGAACACCCTTGAATTTCTTCTTTCCAAGAATTCTCTCTGGGATATTCTCAGCACTGATAATATCCAATTCAACCTCCGCTACAACAACTTCCTGCTCTGATTCTGGCTCCTTGACACTGGCAGGGCTGTCATCGCTAGGTTGTGCTTTAATATTTTGTTGGTTCCTAGGACCGCCGTCATGATCAATGATTGCGTTGTCGATGTCAACTTCCGTCTGGACTTCGACTTCCCGCTCGACTACCGACTCGACTACCAGCTCGATTCTTTTCGCTTCACCTTCAGGTTCAGCGTCGTCCTTCGACAACATCCAAGCCATTACAAGATCTGGTGCGATCTGCATGATGAGATTCTCAGAATTCCAGGTCCAATCCCTTTCATCGGGATATCCTTCCCATTTGACAAGGAATTGGATACCCTCAGGTCCTGAGCGTTCCTCCAGAATTCGTTTAACGACATATTGCTCTTCTTCAACCTGCAGATCCGGTAATGAAGATGTCCATACTTCGGGATTCTGAGAAGGATCATCTGGCCGAGAAATTGGTGAAGTAAATGAGGCAGGGTTTGCGAGTTGCAAATCAGCTTGTCTTGTACTTTCAATCTCCAAGTCTTCCAGTTGTACAGTCTCAAAGTCGGGTTGTGTGGCGGTAGATTGTGTCCAGTCCAGTGCTGGCAAGTCATCACCATGCTCGCTATTCCTGGTGAGGCCCACAAACTCGGCTCGAGATTGAGAGACCGGAACTTCTCGAGTCAGGTCAATAATCTCCGCCGCGGACGCGTTGCGGGACCCGGGGTTAGGGTCCCTTCCGTGAAATGAAGAAGAGAAAACAGATCCTGATGCGAAGATATATGATGATGCTCGAGGACGTCCGGCTCTCAGTTCTGCTTGGGTAAACCCCATTTCCGGAACATCCCGGTCCTCGAATGGATCCTTGAAATTCGCTGCAAGACTTCCGGGAGACTCTGGCGCTGGTCTGGAAACAGGTGGTAGGCTGCTCAGGTCGACGAAGTCGAGCAAAGGCTCCTTTGCGTCATGGATGATGCTACTTCGAGGTAGATCTAATGCTGGTCGAATTTCCGGAGTTGGACTGCGAACAAGCTCCACACCTTCCCAAATATTAGCAAAAGCTTCCTGGACTGTCCTCAATGGCAGACTGGGTTCTCGAGGAGGTTCGATTATCTCGTCTATTTGAGGAACGACGAATTTTCGAGGCTGGACTTTGGTCGGGCGTTTATGCAGAGCAGACGGGTGGTTACATGATGCCGAAGTGGTGGCCGGTCGGTGTCCATTATGAGATTTCTTTGCTGCTGTCCTAGAGACATCTGGTGCCTGGAATTCTTCGAAGCCGTCGCGCGTTCGTTTTCTTGAATGGTTCGAAGGCCTGCTCGTGATGACGCTGGACGTGGTTGTTGATTTTCGTACAGAGGAGCTGGTAGGAGAGGTTTTTCCAGTTCGCGACCTCTCAGCCGCCTTTTCATAAACAGGGGGTAAATAATATCTCTTATACTCCTCGCACGCTCGTGGAGTCGAAGTTTGGGACGACTTGGGGGTCGTTGCTGCGCTGGTTGGCGCTGAGAGAGTGTGGTCATAGTCCCTGCGATTCCTGGAGGATCTCGACTTCTTTGGATGTTTATATGTGATCCAGTTGCTGATCTCTCCTTCTCCATGGAAAACTCCAGGTATATCCTTAAAATCAACCATGGGGACTACCTTACGTTTCCAGGACTGTCTCTCTATTTCTCTTTCAATATCACCCCCCTTGTACAGCAGCATCTCCGAGTTCTTCGTCCCATCGAAAAGTGCAAGTCTGCGAAGATTTCTGAACTTCCGCGCAAGCTGAGGCACCGAAAGCCAATCCATCCATCCCCCCACATTAATTGCCAACGTTCGCAATTCGTCTCTCTCTAACTTCCCAAAATTCCAAGGAGACCATTGCTGTGTATTGATCACCAACATATCAAAACGCAAGTCTATGCAGACATTGTGCAGTCGCGACAAATTTTCCCACCCTCTTTCCTGCACCAGATCCTCATATGGTTGATACGCTGATGTTCCCAAGAATTGCGGCAGCCATGGCTTGTATTTCTTCAGAGTTACTTCTCGCGACACTTGGCAGACTTGTAGGAGTGGAGGAGGTCGAGTCTTGGAGTATATTTCGCCGTCTTTGAAGAAGATTTCCACGACTCGAGGTTGCCATTCTGCAATGAGCGCGATACGGAAGATTTCTATCAAACGGGTTAGCATTGCGCTTCCTTGAAGGCAAACAATAACTGACCATGGCGGATTTCATAAGGCAGGTCGTCGAATTGGGTCGGCATGGTTTGAGAGGTACAGCACTCAAGGGGCATTGTTTGTGGAGTCGCAATTGATCATTGAAAGACACGGATGAGGCCAATGGAACCCGCCGCGGAACACCATTTAATGCGTCGCGGGGCATCGCGTTCAACGCGTGGTGGAATGACGCGCTAGTTCTGGCCCTGAAGTAGCTGAACTTCTAGAATCTCGGGGTGCATTAGCGTACTTCAGCCCCTACCAATAGCCCGGCAAAGCTTTCCATCTTGCCTTCCAGCATCACACAAGCATCACTGGCACGACTTCGCGGCATCTCGAGATAATACCCTACTTTTGTACAACCTTGCCATGTGTCAGCTGACTCCTGACATCGTTCACATGTTCACATCCTCACTTCCGCCGACAGAAGGCTTCAGTAAAGTAGACTAAGCGGATCTACGGCGGTACAATCATCTCATGCTGTATCTCATGAGGACTTCGAGGCGGCCCCTTTGGGCATCACAGACGATGAATTTGCAATCGCCTATGATGGTTGACCATGCCACAGCTCCACAATTTCCAGATACCGGGTTTCCGGTGAGTGCTGTTACGCAGATTCCAAAATGACGTGACGGACAGAACGGTGAGTATATAATTCTTTCGATACTCGGTCCTCTCAGCATGATCAGACCAGGAACGAGGTATCATAGTCCTTTGCTGGAATTCCCTTTTGATCAAGTAAGTCTCCCCTCGACGCTACATGTTAGCAGAGGTCTGACTATAACAGGGTATAAATCCGATAATCGTATTAATGCTCAAATACGTTCTCACCGGAGTCGACGGCAAGCTCGGCAGTGTTGCAGCAGATTACGCACTCGAAATCGCTCGTCCGAATCAAAGGCTCGTCTTCACAACCTACAACCTCGAAGCGATACCCGAAGACACACTGAAACGGTGGACTGAGAAGGGCGCAGAAGTCACAGTCGCAAGCTACGACGATGTCCCAAGTCTCGAGAAAGTCTTCAAAGGTGCTGAAGCCGTGACTTTTATTTCGACCGGGCTGTTTGGAGAGACACGAAAGCGTCAACACAAAACTGTGATCGATACTGCGAAGGCTTGTGGAGTGAAGCGAATCTGCTATACCTCATTCATCGGAGCGGGACTGGAGAAGGATCTGCCATTCCTGCCACAAGACCACAAATACACGGAGGGTTTGATCTACGAATCAGGGCTCTCGTACAATATTCAACGAAATTACCTCTATGCCGATAATATCCCACAACTCTTCGCGCCAGCTTGGGAATACTGTGGCAACAAATGGACATTGAACAGCAAGGGTGTTCCGGCAGCCTATGTTGCTAGAGAAGATTGTTCGAGAGTTGCTGCTGCGTTGCTCCTCGGGAAGGGTGAAGCCAATACCGTTTACAATGTGACCGGCCCTGAGGCTGTCTCCGATTACAAGGTCCTCGAGTATATCTGCAGCAAGACTGGATTGAAAGCCGAGGTTCAAGATATGACGGATGAAGAGCTTGAGAAGTACTGGGTGGACAAGGACTTCCTCGGACGGTCTTCGAGGACTTCTCAAAATTTCCAATGAAGCTTTGTGTCGATGATGTTACGTCTTGTGGAGATGTTGTCAAAAGAGGACTTATGAAAGATGTCACAGACACGGTGGAGAAGCTGACGGGAAGAAAACCATTGAGTGTGTGGGAGGTCGTAGACAAGTATGAGGATATTCAGCCGAGACCGTAGAAGGAGTGTTTTCACAGCTTGTTTGGGTATATAGTCAACTTGCGTCAAATCTAATAAATACCATCTCCAAGGGTTTGCGTTCTAGTATCCTACCTACCTTTTCGACCGCAGAGTCTTGATCGATGCGTACCTAGGTACTTGTTTTGGGGGTATCATGTGATGGCGTGTTGCAACGCGTCTGCTCACCGCCTTTGAGGCCTGTAACGTTTCCTGCTTTGGCATTCTTCGCTCTTCAACCTGCTCACAGCATCATACATGCGCATCAGCTGCACATCAGGAGCGACAATGATTCATCATGGAGGAGGCAAAAGAGAAATGGTCACCGCGGATCCTACGATCGCGCTCCTCATCCGTCGACCGAGTCAACGACCCCACCGCGATGACAGAATTCATAGCGAAAGCCATTATCTACAAGCTTGAACGAATCTCCACGCCTCGATAGAAAACAAGAGAAGAGCTGGCAAAGATCGCATACTTCGAAGAGTTACGAGAGAGATCAGATGCGGAATCAATAGCGCTATGACAGTAAGATAAAACCTGTCTTAAGATGCAATCCACGTGGATTGGTAAATTTGATTGATTTCTATTCAGGCTGCAGAGATAAAAGTTTGCTATGGGCGATATGGTTACATCAAGTTTTGTGTTACTACCTCTGCGGCCACACGCTAGTCTCACCAGAGTGCTTGCACGAGGACGAGAACGATGGTACTGATTGGCTAAAGATCGTCAACATCACGCTCGAGCATGGCTACCTGCAAATTGTAATTTTCACACTATTTCATTCGCATTTCAGCTTTATCATATTGTTCTAAGCCTACCCCAATCCTAGTCAAAACACCACCAAATCCTCTTCTTAAAGTGTCACGTATAATGGAGCCATCCTCTTTGGAGACTTCAAGCAACGACCGGCTTTTGCTCGTGCTGCGCGACATGCAAAGCAGCTTGAAGCGATTAGAAGAGCACTTCAATGATCCTTCAACCGAGCGGAGTGGGGATCAAAGTGAGCTTGGAGACAAATCGACAAGCAAGGACTTGGTGGATGAGAAACAAGAAGCTGATATCGAAGCCTTGGGAGTCGCGGCTTCTGAACCCTCGACTTCAAGCAGCATGATCCTGGACCTTCCCAAAACTGAATGGTGCCTGGTAGACCAGGACAGTATCACTCCTCTAGACCCAATGGCGGATGCAAGACCGTTCATTGGTCCGGATTGTATCATCCTTGATTCAAGCGCACAGTCAAAGCATTGGAGACTTTTACCAGCGAACGACGATCTTACTAGCTGGAAATACTGTAAGTACATACCACGTTTCAATCGCACGTCTACTAAAAGCCGTATAAGACAAACCCGTATGTAAGTGGACTCACCACCTCTTCAAACGAGGCGACGCATTTGATAGCTTATAGGAGTAGGGGTGGATAGTAAGGGGCGGCTAGTTTGTGGGACCGGTGTTGGCAAGCCCAGTTTGGATGGTCGACATTTGTTGAACGACGATGAGACTACCGACATACCGTTCATATACGTACCTTACTCCCAAAGTATCACGATTTGGCCATTTCATAGCCAGGCAATCCCAACTTATTCCAGCCCTTGGAAATACCCCAAAGACCCTGGTTTGCAAGAAAATTATTCGAAAGCCTTCGGTAGCTTCTGGAATGTTCCCGGTGATAATCGAATCCTTTTGTATCTGACCTACCCTCGAAAGTCCCCCGAAGATCCAGAGTTCGAGGTGATGGAAAAGCTTGTAAGGCAATACCAACTCCTCCGGTCTACTCAACGCGTCTTCCAAATTATTGATTTCGATGACACTGGCCACAAAGTCACATATAGATTCGGTGTCGAAGAGACGGCCACTGTTTCTGAGAGTCTATGGCTAGACATAGGTCCTGTCGGCCCTTTTCTCCGGCCGGGATGTAGGCTGTCCGATGACTCGATCCCATCAAGTCTTCCGTTGAAGCAAGCAGGTGCCTGGCGCCGATTAATATTTTAATCCCAAAGTCCAATCAATACTTGTACGATGTTAACTCAGATCTAGTTATTGCATAGATATTGCATACGCTTTCTCCAGTCCCCTTTGGGATTCTGGAATCGCCTCTCGTGGACCACTGACGATGTTCGAACTGCACCGAGATCATGGCTTTCGGACTGCTGATGTATTTCGTCAGACAAGAGACGACTATGCTTTCTATATTACCTGGACAGAATTTGATCTCGAAGGGAGTATTAGAAACGGGAAGAAAGCCTCTGGGACACTTCAAGCACCTTCAGATAGGGGCGGAAAGACTGCTCGAAAAGGAGTTTTTGCTTTGAAATCATACACGGTACAAAATTTGTCACATCTACACCTTCCTGAGTTCAATGCAATTCGCTGATGGTCCAACCAAGGTACAAGCCTTCCCACAATTTCAGAATCAAAGTAAATGGATCAGTTTCAGTGATTGAAGTATGAACGAAAATAAATGGACTTTAATAATTCTTGCCCCCATGCGAAAGTCAAGAAAGTGGTACTCGGCGCGTGGACAAGTCGGATGGTCCCGGTCAGGGTCTCACGCAAGGGCCTTTTTAGTTTACGACATCAGGATACGCTCTCTACTGGTCTCCACGCAGGATGCAATAAACTCGGCGGTAGAACTCGCTCTCCAGTCTTGGCAACAGGTCTACGACGAATTACAAGACCATCTCCCTCCTCGCGAATACTACGATACGTTGTTGTCCAATGACGATAGTCTGCCAGCATCAATTGACTGCTTCTGGTTTATTGACCGCCTCGGAGACATCATGCCACAACTCATCCACACGAAAGAAGAATGGGACGAATGGCTACGTTATCATCTCTGCAACGATGTCGAACAGAGCAAGGACTGGGAAATAAAAGGGCCACTTGGTGAAATTGAGGCTCACATGCAAATGATCTCTGGGCTTTACGACGACTTCAATGCTTTAGAAAGGCGAGCAGAGACGATCATATCAGCGGTAAGTCTATGGCCTCCAAATTCTTTTCACCACATCATGGCTCACCCATCAGATCTTCAACCTGACGAGTGTGAAAGAGACGAGGGAATCGCGTTTACTAGGCGAAAATGTCAAGTTATTGACATATGCCACGATTTTCTTCCTTCCACTATCATTCTGCACTGTGAGTACCTGCCTGCTCTGAAACGACGAACCTCCAACAGGAGGACGTGCTGACGACTCAGTCACTCTGGAGTATAAACGGCATGTTCGACACAGGAATCAGAGGATTCGCCATCGTCACATGCGTGATCGCATTGAGCACGTATGCTGTCATCACACTCTTGTTTTCATCACCAGCGAGAAGGGTCCCCCAGAAATTCGGGCAGAGGATGTGGCAGGGGATCAAGAGAGTGGCCAAACGGCCGAAGATGTTTACAAAAAAGTCAGAGAAGCAAAAGCAGAAAGTTGAAGTTGATGAGGAAATGTTGGACCCTGAAAAGACAGCTTGAGCTATCTTGAAATCAAGACGAGACGAAGGATCGGGTTGAAGAAATACAATCACGTGCTAGACTTAGTCGAAAGAAATACATTGGTATCATGAAGTCGTCATCCACCGGCCCTCCAACTCCGAAAATGACGGAATCCTGCTACTTCATAACATAACTCTAGTTCGGCATCTGCATCGTCGAGTCCGGCGGCGAATTGGGATCTTGCCCAAGCGTTGAAACACTCCACCTCGTCCCATTCACCGGCACCGTGGCATTCAAGATCGCCGTATTTGGTCCAGACTGCATCCAACGATACGAGCCTCTCACGAAGAAGACCTGAGCCATATCGCTCGTTGAGTTCGAGCCTGATGAGATAGCCGCAATGAGTGCTGGATTTGTTGTCACGATAGGGAAGGCGTTGTATGATGGTGCGTTGATGACTCCATTATCGGTGTAGACTCCATTCTCTGAGGTGCCATTCCAGACCGGAGAAATTGACATGTCGTAGACGTGTGGAACTCGTTGGAGGTAGAACAGGCGAAGCACGGTGGGGTTGGTGCTTTCGATGATAGAGGACATGCCAAGGATGATGGAAACGGCTCGGTTGTTTGATGAAAGGACGGGTCGAGCTGGTTGTTGTCAGCATGAGTCTGTGGATCAGAATCGAAATCAAAAAAGTGCGAATCACTGACCATTCCATCCAGTTTCATTCCACTTAGCCCACTCAAGTGTGTGGTCGGGATTCATGTACAGAAGATGAATTTCAGAAGAACCCGAGGTGCCGTTGACAGCGCTAGCAGTTAGAGGAGCATGGCTGCTGTAAGTGTATGCCGGTATTATATGTAGTGGGTCTGACCATCCAGTAGTCTCCGTCCGATTGACCTCGAAGACCATCGCCATGTCCTCTCCTACTTCGAAGGTATCGAGGTAGTACAGGCGAATGGCGTATGGAGCAAGCAGCACTGCCGCTATGGAGGGAACTCCTGTCACATAGCGCACTCGAGTCACCTCCGGGTTCGATACCGCTTGAATTGGAGACAATGTCTGGGATGGGTACTCTAAAGAGACGTATGCTTCCATGATTCGATTTAGCGACCCAGACAAGGCGGCGGAGATGTAGTAGATACGAAGGTCCTGGGGTCTTGGTTAGCCGGCAAGACGACAGTGAAGATGTTTATGTACTGACCACAGTGTTATCGGTATCTCGCCAGCATACGGCTGTGATATTTGTATTCACAGCAGGTGAATTCGGAGGGTTCAGATGCAGTACCGTTTCATTGAGTACTGAAGAAGAGGTTCCATTCCAGGTCCCACTTTTCGTCTCCGCTCGTAGGTACAGTGTAGTGTTCTCCATGTCGTTCTTCTGATAAATAACGAATGTGATTGGATCGCACTCAGCTGCTGCAAGGGCGAGGAAGTCAGGCCTAGGACCGAAATTCGTTCCATTGCCGTAAGATATCGTAGGGCTCGATTTTGAATGCTTATGGCCGAACAACCCTCCCAACGTGCCTGCAAGAACTGCAACTACGATGAGAATTCCACCGCATATCCATACTGGTGTCCGTTTGAAGAAAGATTGTTTCGGGGGTGCTACGATGGCAACTTTCGGCTTGGCAGTATATTCTGGAAGTGATTCTGCGAAAGAAAAACGTTTGGTTGGATGAGCTCTGCCTGGAGCCTCCAGGTAAGGCGGCGGCTCATCGTGGAGTAACTAAACTTCAGTGTTAGCAAGGCTGTCTGTCATACAGTACCAGCATTTTGGAAACCTACAGCCCGATTGTTTGCAGCCATGATTTACCCCGCACTTGTTCGTCAACTTTGACGTTGCTACACGATCATGCAACACTTCAGATATCAACACAACAATCCGACACGGAACCTTCGAGAGAAGAAAATAGTCTACATGAAAACAGATCAGGCAGCCGTTTTATAACAATCGGATGACCATCCAGTGCGGCGTGGCTGGGCAGTGTTGTATGGTGTCCGATTGCAAGGGTTCCGATCCAATTCGCCCCGCATTGGGGCGCACTTATACCACCACACCACACCCTTCGATTAGAAAGCTTGGCTTCAACATGACATCAGAATACATTTTTGATAGGACCTCGAGGTCATCGGCTTCTTCGTTGTGTTGTCCAAATATCCGCTGTTCTGGAAAATGTACGTACTTTGCCCAGCCTCGGCATTTGGAAGTCGCTTCTCAGCATTCGACTTCGAATGCAGTTGTGCGGCACTGTCCAATCACAACTTTTTCAACACACTCTTATTGAGCGTTATTTTCACCGCGCCTACAAGACCAGCAGCGCCAAGAGCCATTGATCCTGCGTAAAACATGGCCGGATGATACGCATTCAACGTACTGTGCTCCCCACCATACGCTGCCAAGAGATATCCAGCGATCGGGGCTCCCTAAATGTTTTCACGAGTTAGCCTTACTTTGCTTACGAAGGAAGTCTTGGGATAGGACAATTGACGCACCATGAGATATCCTCCTGCCCATCCTGTCACTATCATGCCCATCGCGACCCCGACTCTCTTGCTCCCAAAGACACTCGTGACAACTGTTGGCATCGTGCTGAAAAATCCTCCATTCGCCATGCCATTGACGATGACGAAGAAGATCAAGGGTCCAAGCGAGCTGGATACAGGCCAGACTCCCAGCATACTTAATGCGCTCACGAGCAAGGAGATGAAGAGCGTGTTAACAGGTCCAATTGAATCCGACAAAAAGCCGCAGCAGAGACGGCCAATGGCTGAGGAAAAGTTGAAGCCAGCAACAAGGCCAGCTCCTGCTGAGGCTGAAAGTCCGAGGGAGTTGGCGTAAAGCGGTAGAAAGAAAGGAGGAACGAGGAGCGGAAAGGTGGCAATGGAGCCTGCAATGAAAAGGGTCGCGAACTTGACGTCCTTGAAAAGAGCCCTGCGTGTGTCAGTCACTTACTTCATACAGACAGAAAATTACATACCACTCAACAAAGGTTGTCGTCTTGATAGGAGCTCGCTCCTTGATCAGCCAAGCTGCTGGTAAACTTGTTACAAGGACCATGATACCCAGAATTCGGAAGGTCCATTCCACTCCAAGTCTCTGGATGAGACCATCCATCGCGAAGCTGATTACGGTCCCTCCAAAGCCGCCTCCTGCATAGACGATGCCATTTGCGATACCTCTCTTCTTGTTGAAGTACTGAGCTGGGATAGTTGACACGACAATGAATTGCGAGCTGTATCGATGTTAGCATGAGGTTCCAAGTTCCAAGGGCTGTGGCCCAACTTGCCTAGTACCAATTCCCATCACCACCCCAGTCGTGAAGAACAACCCTCCAACATTATTTGTACAGAACCCACTCAGAATACCGCCCAAACCCAGACACAGCACTCCAAGTAAAGCTGTCTTACGTCCTCCAATCCATCTCACAATCCTCGCATTTACCAGCGCGAAGAACGAAGTGCACGCAGCCGTCAAGCTGCCAACGAAAGACAGACTCGCTGGGGACGAGAGATTCTGCTTGACAAGAGCAGCTTGAATGACTCCCCATGAGTAGGAACTCCCAACGAACCAGAAAGTAAGAACGCTGCAAGCACCGATCACGACCCATCCGTAACCTCCATCTGGCACTTGAGAGTCGGCAAGACGGGACTCTGCAATGACAGCATCGGCAGCGGGGTCGAAGTTCGTGGGCTCAGCATTTCTCATCTCATTTCTGGAGCCTCTTTCTTCTTGTCCATGAGTGATGGGCTCAAGCAGGATTGTGTCGGTGGAGGTTGACATGATCGAAAATGCTGCTTGCCTTTTGCGATTACCCCACCTTTGGAAAAGGGGTTAGGAATAACTTTAGGCGCCAAGGACGTCGAGTTTACTCCTTAGATCTCGCAAGCAGTAGCCAAAGCAAAATATACATGCAAAGACAGAAACGGCATCGCACATCTCGCAGTTTTGATGAAGTGTGTATCTCTAGCTTCGAAATCTCTTGCCGTCGTCAAGATTACCAATCAAAATTGACGAGGGCAGCCTGAGGCATTGCACGTGATACTCAAATGCCTTCGGGGTTTGCTTCTCAGAAATGAAGATCTGCACTTGGTTTCAATACTCCGATTCATTTAGGGATTGGAGTCGAAGCATAAGTTTCCATGTTGAAGGAGTTCCCTTCTTTCTTGTGTTGAACAATTAGCGGGGTCCACCAGGTCCTCCACTTTCTTTTCTCGGGAATTTAGCGAGCTGCAGTTCGCCAAATGAAAATTGAATCGAGGCAAGGGTTGATTCACGAGATACCAGCTTCGATCATGGCTTAGCTATGGCAAGTAGTTTGAGTTGCAATTGAAGACTGGGAACGTGGGAGTATAATAGCAATCTCCTCAATACAAACACTCCTATGTTCCCACAGAAAGAGAGACCTCGGAAGGGAGATCGGGTCAACGAAGGTATGGCAGCTTCGACGCATTGTGACCTGCTACTTGCCCTGTTTTCCGACGGTGGAATGGAATATATCAATCATGGCTGTTCAGAGTTGTAGGTAATACCAGTTTCAGAAAATTTGTAAAATAAATGCCTTACTATGTACAATTAATAACATCCGCCGCCAGCTCCTTAATCTACCAATGTCCAAAATCCACCCCGACATGCTCCAGTGTCAGCCTCGACAACACAATTCTTCATTAGAGAGAGCTGAGAACAACTCCCACTGGGCTCAAAACCTCACATGCAACACCAGTCATGCTTGCTGCGGCAGACACGAGCTCAGTTGCGGATTCAGTTCCAACAACGGTGCCTGCGACGTTGTACGCGAAGCCTGCGATGGGTGTCACCAGAGGCAGAACCAAGGCCAAAACAGCAGATATCTCGGGGGCAAGCAAGGAGATCACGTCTGAAAAGGGCAATTAGCACGAGGAGCTTCAATGGAGAAAAAACCCAATGGGGTCCATACCAGATTCTACACTCTGAACCAGAGTTGTAAGAACGGATTTGATATCCGAAATAAGACTCTCAACTTCGCCTACGAGGGAGATAACAGCTTCGACTTCACCGGCTGCGAGAGGTAGGATTATGCTAACGACGCCGGGGACGACGGTGCACACTGTTCCATTGAGAGAGCCAATAATGTTGACCAACGAGCTATGGACAGTTGGAACGATGGAGGTGGTGACGTCGGATGCAACGGTCGAGGCTGGTTCAGGTCAGGAATTGGCACAAGAGTTCGTTTGCTATGGACTTACAGATAGTGGAGAGATCTGACTGAACTGAGCTCTTCAAGGTTGATACAGAGCCGACAGTGGTGAAAACCAAGGACCTCTTGGCAACCGAGCTGACATGGTTGAAGACGCCACCTACGGCACTCTTGGCATCAGTGGTGGCAGGAGTGACGAGAGGCAGGCTCTCAACACCACCGAGGGTTCTCTTGACGACGGATTCGCGGGTTCCGACTGCGTGCCCGTTGTTGAGTTCAGTAGTCACGCCATTGATGGTTGCGGTACCACGGAATGGTGCGGCGAGGACTTGGGAACCCAAGCTGAGGGATGCGATGGCGACGGCGAGGAATTGCATGTTGTGATTGTAGCACGACTATTTCAAAAATGCTGACTTGGGAATAGGGGAGAATGAAGAAGAAACCTGGGACGATAGAGATGAACGAGTGACTGTGAAGATTGTGATGCGTGGTAAGGACCGACTGATCTGGTGATGGATGAAAAGAAAATCTTTATTCGGGCGTCCTCAGGAAGTATATAAACCACGGAAATATTGGCTGTGACGTCCTTCAATCTTACCATCTGATTCTATACGGATGCGATCAGCATTTGGTGGCATTGCTATGTGTGCCTGCGCGCAAGCTTGGGATGTGATCATCGTCACTTGAAATTATGCTTGGCGGTTGTTGCTCAAATGTGAGGCTATTGAGAGCTGCTAACATTTCTGGGCATGGGTCCGAGGGTTTAAGGTTTGGTGTAGGGTCAGTCCGTGTTGGAGGTGAGATCTGCGTCTGCTTTGGGGGAATGATGCCGTCAAATCACCGGTGCAGCGGTCGGCCAGGGTTGTCGTGGCGATCATGCCGTTTTTGTTGGCTGACAGGTTACTGAGCCCCTTTTGCCTTCCCCACAGATAAGTACCGGACAGGGGTTTGAAGAATGACTCGTGTCAATGAGTGCAGAATTGAGGGTTTCATCACATTGTGATGATTGGGTAGCCAATGTCCCAGGAACTGAAGAATGTGTTGAATGTCACAAGTGAAGACGATGAAGTAGAGTAGTTTTGCAATTGTGGATACCCTTCCGTTATACACGGAATCATATCTTAAACAAGAATAGCTTCACATCGCTGCGATTCTCGGAGGACATTTAAAAACCTCGTCTAGTCACAGTTTATGAGGCCTTGTTACCGCTCTCGCTTTGGGAAGAAAGTGGACCTCAATAGAAGGAGCTTCCGTTCGAACGGAAGGTGCAACTTCTACGCAGTCTCCACTTGAGGCCTAATCAGGCAGTGCGTCGATGGCAGAAACCTCCCAGATTTTATAAGGGCAATTGCGAGTAAACCGGCGATCATGCAACGAAAAGGTATCTACAATTGCAGAAATACTCTAGTGAGAAAGTCGTGAACATCACCTTTGAGACTTGTTTTCGAGCCTGGAGCGAAGCATACCGATCGGAGTTTCGAAGATAACGTATACTGCCCCGTGCGTAAGAGCAAAAGCCCTAGGATAACTTTACTAAATTTGCTTGTTAGGCGAGGAATAGGCAGCGATGTAGTTGTAAAACAAATAAACTTGCGCGTGAAATCGTGGGGTTTTACGCCAGTAAATGCGCAGAATGGTCCCAATTTCTTGACAAGAGGTATCTCCAGAACTACTCAGCATATGGTTTCTACACGAACTGTGAAGAGACCACAGTAAGATTGTGTTGCAGTTATGTAAGATCTTACAAATTGAGAATACTAATACAAATTATCATTATCAGAAAGGAAAACAACATGTAAATGCACCCGTCTCTATGCAGAAGCAGCAGCAATGATAACATCCGCAGCCTTCTCACTGATCATGTAGATAGGAAGAACGACGTAAAATCCAGGGATCTTGGGGAAGACCGAAGCATCCACCACACGCAAATTATCCACTCCTCGAACTCTGAAATCGGTATCCAAAACAGCCATCACGTCGTCATCGGCTCCGATGGGACACGTGCACGATGCGTGATGTCCCCAAGCCTCATTCCGGGCAAATTCCTTGAGATCAGCTTCTGACGTGATGTTTGGTGTAGGCCAGACTCTTTCGAACCCACCGTCGAGCGGGATCAAGTTTTCGAAAGCTTCCATCCCGAATCGCATTCCTTCGTATACGGCTTGAAGGTCAGCATCACCATCAACACCATTGAAGGAGTTGAACGTAATGACGGGAGTGTCGCGCGGGTTGGTGGACTTCAATTGCACGGTACCGGCATTGTTGCGAGAGTGTGCTTTCAGAGTCAACCAGGTCCATATACTCTTGTCCGCTGTAGCGAATTCGGCATACTTCGGGAAGTAGCCTTTGAAGTACGCTGGTACGCCACCGAGATAAAGGTCTGGGACGTCTTCTGCAACAGAGGAATGCTTTGGATAGGCAAGAGCAATGCCGTTGGTTGAGTAGCCACCTTTGAGAAGCGGCACATCCTCCCACTGAGTGAGACATGGGTCGTCCCCTTGGAGGTAGGTGCAGTCGTTCAGGAGAGAGAAGTTTGAGGTAGATTTACCGACGACACCGACCTCGTAGCGGTCTTGCAAGTTGGTTCCCACTCCGGGAAGGTCTTTGACTACAGGTATGCCAAACTTGTTGAGTTCTTCGGCTGGACCAACGCCGCTGAGCTTGAGGATCTGAGGAGTGTTGAAGGTTCCACCAGAAATGATGACTTCTCGCGTTGCTCTCACACTGCCAG
The DNA here is from genome assembly GCA_900073065.1 of Phialocephala subalpina. Classification (NCBI taxonomy): domain Eukaryota; kingdom Fungi; phylum Ascomycota; class Leotiomycetes; order Helotiales; family Mollisiaceae; genus Phialocephala; species Phialocephala subalpina. The sequence goes on from FJOG01000005.1 coordinate 1,302,206, forward strand.
GTGTTCCGTTTGTCGATGAAGCATTGCTGCGTGGGTCAGCACGGTAAAGGCTCTGTCCAACGAGAAATTCGACGCCTGTGGCCTTTGGCGTGGATCCTGTGGTATTGAAAGTAACCTTAGTGACAAGGGTGTTTAGTTGAAGGTCGAGGTGATATTTCCGTGAGCCGTCGGCATTCTTCGCGTTGGCGACACTCAAGACCCAGTCCCTTGGAGAAGCTCTTGAGTACTCGGGGAAATTCATGGACAGTGGAACTTGGTAAAAGGCTTCGGTGTTGTCGCGTTCTGGTGATGGATTGTTGATATCGTTCAATAGTACCTCGGCGAGTCCAGTGACAGTGGTGATAAGTTTGCCCAAGAGGCCCCAGTTTTGGCCCATGGTTGTAGCTGCTGCGAGTACCAAAGACAAAACCTTTTGGTCCTGTACAATCAACTCTGGATTGGTCACGGTAGTAGGCATCCAACCGTCGAATCCGTGTCCAACTATACTGTTTGGAAGGTAATGACAATTCTCCATCTTCTCGTAGTATGTCCGCATATTATCGGGGGACCATGTATCATCGCCCGTGATATTCTGAATGTACTGCCAGTCGGTTTCGTGTGGATAGATCATGATTAGAGCATTGTGCTCTGCGCAGCCACCAAGAGTTCCGGTCCTGGGGTAAGAGATTCCTAGCGGTGTTGCGCCATCCGGTGGATCCAAGCCAACGTAATAACTGCCGTCTGGCATTTCATAAGTCATCTTGGAATCCTTTTTCTGCTGTTCCAAATCTTCGTAGTGCTGGACAAAGAAATCCCAGGTAATAGGCTCATACTCAGATGCGAAAGGGTGTAGAGCCGGTACGCGTAGAATAGTGTCATCGCCGTGATCATCCCCGGCATCGATAAGCAAGACCTTGTAACCAGCAAGAGCAAGTCTAGCGGCAAGGGGAGAACCACCAGGACCTGAGCCAACGATCACATATTCGTAATCTTCGAGCGTTGTATTGCTTGCCCGTTGGTGCAGGCGCTCATGAGTCTGATGGGATGTCCTGTGATGGCGGTCAGTCATTCAGTAATAAGCGATTCAGAGGGAACTCAGCAACATACGCAAAGGAAGCAACTGCAGTGAAAAGAGTGATGAGACTCAAAACTCTCGAGGTAATCATCTTGCAAATTCAAGTCCTTCTCTGCTGTACTGAAAATCCGCACAGCGATACAAGATGCAAAATCAGAAAGAAATGGACTCAAAGGAGTGTGAGGCTGAAGGACTGGAAATTGGACGCAAAAGAAAGAAAAAATGTATGTAAGTCCAGATCCAAGGAGATGGGCTCGATTCCTCTGTGACGGCTGGCGACCTCCATGAGTGGCGGTCAAAAACGTCCAATCCAATATGCTTTGCGACAATCATCATGTGTATCAAAAGGTTAACCTGTACCACTCCATACATCCTGGTGTGATTAATGAATGTGCGTACATGTACATGGGCATGGGTCTCGTCAAGGATCGCAACCCCACAAGCATAACGGTGACAGCGCCGATCTTTGGGGGCCGGGCCGCCAACGGTTTTGCCCCGCAGGCAGTTGCAAACGCGGACCTACGGCAGCTTCCGAAATTAAACAGGTTAATCACTTCACAGTGTGAAGGTACTTGCGTACAACAGGGTACTATTGCATTATCATTCAAAAATTACAAATTTATTCCAGCGTGGGCCTGCCATGGCACGTTTCAGAATTCAAAGTCTATCCCAAAAAACCATGCCAGCAGATCTGATCCCAAGTTGGCTTCTTCCTCCGCCCCGCCTCTCCCCGCCCTCTGGCATTCGACTCTTGGCCTTCATCCTACTTTTCGACTGTGTGCGTAGACGACTCTGGAGTACGATGGATGCCACTCCCAGCTGCGCTGAGCTCGATGTCATCTAAAGGAATGAAGTTGGACCGACTGTCAGCATCAAATTTGGCTGGGGACTGGTATACGCTCTTAGAGCCCTTCGTCTCAGAACTTTTGGAAATGGTGGCTGAGGCTCCTTTCGTCGATCCAACGATTTTTGACCTTATCGTTCCCAAGAGGAATCGATGGGCGGGTAGACAAGCACAGACGATGCCAACATGCATTTCGATTGTGCTCCAATATGCTGCTGGAACATAATCCCCTGAGAACTCTGGGTCAGCCTGGTCATATATCATACCCATAATTGGATCTTACAAGTGAAGTTTTGAGAAGTGGCAAATTCAATGAGCGATTGAAGTCGTAATATGCTAACAAGCGTGACGCTAATAGCGAGATAAGTCAGTGATTCCATGGTCAACCCAAATTGATAGAGAGACTTACAAGAAGCCAAGTGAGAACATCAGCATAAGCATTCCTTTCTTCTTCCACGACATGTGCAACCGATATAGCTTTGGCAGTGGCAGAGAGATAGTCATGATGTCTAAGACAATATTGAAGATCGCACTGAGCCACGACTGTAAGTTGATGTTATTGCATGAGCCGATATGCTCTCCATCCCACCGAGTCCACGCATAACTAACGGGAGAGCATTGGAAAACTGTCGCGAAGACGAAGCTGATGCCATAGGCGGCACAAAAAGCCATGGCGAGATACAGTACCCGCCTGTAATCCTGGTCTGGGAAAACGCGCAAGTAAAAGCATAGAATGGAGATTTTGGTGAGAGCCAGTGCTGCGAGATAGAAGTTCTCGCCAAGGAAGTAGATCTATTATTTGTTAGTTAATCATTCCATTGGTGTACAACCAAATACGAACGTGAAGGATTCTTGTGACGTCGTCAAACGGGACATTCCAGATGTCCTTGCCGAGCCCATTATCGGCAACTATAAAGCAGATAAGTAAAAGATTGCAAACAACACCTAGGGAGAAACTTACGAACGACAGAGAAGATGGTAGGTGGGACTGCCAGTAACTGAAACCTCTTAGCCATAGCACCCCCGCATGGATTTAAAGCCAACTTACAACGACGATGGTCATTATAGTATCATCCCATCCCCAGGCTTTTCGAAGCCAAATCGCAACCAAGCGGAGAATGTACGCCAACAGGGCAAAGCACCCAACACCCATACCGATATACGAAATTTCTTTTGTCCTATCGCGTACTTCAACTCCACACAGTGTCGAGGAGACGTTCTTCGTAGCTGTCTGGTATTAGGCCTTGCTGTGCTCTAGGAAGGGACGCCACTCACTCAACAACTCTGTGACAGTGCATGACCCGAGTGTACAAACGGTGATATTCGCGTTCAAGGCCTCGTTGGCACAAATGCAAGCGAAGTCTGTGACTGCACACGAAGACTGAGGAATATATTCAGCCATACATTTCAGCTGAACGACATATTAGCTCATAGACAATGGGAAAGAAGTGAACGGGAACTGCATACTGCACAGGTTGGATATTGGCTTTCAACCGCAAGTATGGCGTTTGACTGGGCACACACAGTCCCGAGCAAAACTGCTCCGGCAAAGGCGAAGGCGTTTGGAAATCTCATATCTGCGACTTATTGACACAAAAACCACAAGTGGACGACGACTCTCAAGTCGTCCTTCAAACACTAATATACACTTCACGATCGAAAGTCATCGAGTAGACTTATCAGGAGACTATCATAGCCAAGGTTTAGATAGGCTGAATCCATCAAAAACAATTTTGATCGATGAACGAAGTTGAGATCTGCTTCAGGGGAGGTGAGAATATTTTGTTTCTGCAACACTGGAAACCAGTAATAAGGAGAGGATTCTGAGTTTCCCCGATAACCAGTCTCTGTCGCATGAATCAAGAGAATGAATGAGTGGTTCCTTTTTTCAACACCCTGGTTATTGGATGACTTTAGCCGGGTTGGACATGTAAAGTTGCTACTTCCACCTCCATTGACCGCCCAGAGAGAGTTGCTCACGTTTCAAAGTGACCATTGTAGGGACTTGGAAGACGCCGCGGGGGTGCAGTAGCTACGAGTACGTACATTATCAACAAGTCGAGATTTTGACTTCCTGCACTACTCCCCTGCAAGAGCAACTGCCGTATGGAGTCCCTTGCCTTTCACCTAGCGCACCAATAACTTTCCGAGAATTTTCCGTGGCTCCATGGTCGTTGTTAAGATGATCTCAGGGGTTCGCTTAGGTGTGACCAGGGACCCGGAATAAGCATTACACTAACCATTTTCTGGGGAACCGACTTCACCCGCCCTCAGGCACACCGCTCGCAAACCTGGGCAGATCTCCCGAGCATATACCGTATACCACGACTATTGGCCGTATGACAATGAGTGTTTGTTGATTCTGCTCGAAGCCGTTGTGAAGACGGTTTGTGGCTCGCGTGTTCCAATGCCGTGCGGCACTACTATACGAACTCCTCTCCGACTTTGTTTGAACTCTACTACTTACCCACTATATCTCTTAAAGGCAAGCCGATTCCTTCGTCGCGCGCGTATAGTTTCCAAAAATCAAACATCCCACCTTCAACTCGCCTTCTAATCTGATCCCTTTCACTTGGCCGTAGGAGCCCGGTCTTGTCCCTGTAAAAGCATCCCTTGTTCATTCCTCAAACCATTCATGACGCTGATCTTTGCCTCTTCAAAGGTGATTTGTTCAGAAACATCCTTCTTCCCAAGGACCAAACTTTCTCTCTCCTGGACGGGACTTCATTGCTGTAAGGGGAAGGGACCTTCCGAAGGATGAATTTCACTATAGCTCAAATCGTGGCTGATCTTGGGCGATCAGTCAAGGAGCCAAGAGTCCCGATTCCTCAACATCCACTGGGGTGAGAATTCACGGTGCCAGCCTCGACTTTCAAGCACCCCTCATACCGTCAGTTGTTTAGCATTCTGGTTCGATGTTCAGCTTACCAACTCTCTTCTGAGCATCCCTTTTTCTTGTTATATCATATTTGTTGGTGGAAACAATGAAGTGCTCATCAACCTTTTTCTCATTTTGTGTTCTACTATGCCCTAGCTTGCCATTCATTTCAGGCTTTTCGATTCCTCAGAATACCCAGAATCCTTCACGATTGCTCTCGTCACGGAACCCACCGACGCCTTACGATGCCCTTCGTGAGAGAGTCTCCCATCTTCTGGACAAAAGAACAATATCAAATACAACGAGAACCCCAATCGAGGGTGAGACTTCTTCTGCCAGCTGAGAGCTGGACTCTGATGTATTTCATAGTCACGGGTGATCACACTTTCATTCCACCCGATTTCGAGAATGGTGCTCAGCGAGGCCCATGCCCCGGCTTGAATGCGCTGGCAAACCATGGCTACATCTCCCGTGATGGTATTGTTGGAGTAAGTCTTCGTATACATCATGAACTGGACTCTGCTGATTTTAGCGAAAGATGGCAGAAGTAATCGCAGCAATTAATGAAGGTACGGAGCTTGGGCTCATTAATATAGAGATGCTGACCACCGTACTTTACAGTCTATGGTATGAGCATCGTGCTAGCGACAGTTCTTGGCGTTATGGGAGTAGTCGATGTTGGAAATCCTCTTTCTTTGAACCCAAGTTTCTCAATTGGCGGGAAGAGCGACCAGGTGCACAATCTACTGGATGATCTTTCCGGCGTCGTAGGTACGTTGTTGCATCTGGCCAAGCGACATAACAAGTCTCTGACCGCCCAGGTACACCACGAGGTCTTGATGGTTCACACAATTTCATTGAAGCCGACTCTTCCAACACTCGCAATGATCTGTATCAGACAGGAGATGCCTGGACCATGAATATGACGCTCTTCATGCAAGCATACGATGCCACGGATTCGGATTTCATCACCATGGATGACATCGGACAGCGCGCTGCAGATCGATTTGCGGACAGTATTGCAACCAATCCACTGTTCTACTATGGGCCTTATACTGGGCTTGTAGCTAGAAATGCAGGCTACGCGTTTGCAGGTCGACTGCTCGCAAACCATACTTCTGAGCATCCCGAAGGCCTTTTGAGTGTGTCACACCCATCCCATGTGTTCAACGATAGGAGCTAATACAAGCAAAGCCAAGGAAGTTTTCAAGTCTTTCTTTGGAGTTTTTGGAGAGGAAGGCAGCTTTGAATATAAGTTTGGGTGGGAGCAGATTCCTCAGAACTGGTACAAAATTCCTGTCGAATATGGCCTTGTGGAGCTGAACCTGGATCTCATCAACTGGGTAACCCAACATCCTGAGCTAGCAAGGTACCTCCCTATCGGAACATAATGAAATGTTCGAGCGCTAACTAATCTATCAGTGTTGGCGGAAATACCGGAGAGGTGAACAGCTTCGTCGGCCTCGATCTCGCTAATGTCACGGGAGGTATCCTCAGCGCTGAGAGGCTCTTGGAGGACAACAACTTGCTCTGCTTCGCACTCGAGATCGTGAAGACATTTTCTCCCAATTCACTTTCGCCGCTCTTTGCAACTCTGGCCGTCCCTCTAGGCCTCGTGATGGATGCCACCTCTGCACCAATTCTCAGTTTAGCTTGTCCTGCGTTCGCGGACATGATGATGGATGGCAAGCCTCTGTGGGAGGGTTTGTTTGGGCAGTTCCCTGGGGCTGCCAAGAGCGGTTCTGCAATGTAATGTGTTTGGGGAAACCAGCGTGTCAGAGAGCTCGAGCCTTTGGTGTGTGGATATGCTCGAATGTTTAACTGCCATGTATTATTAGCTTCTTGTTTTCACTTCTCAGTCTTACAGGCCTCAATTTCAACACTTCTCAGTAGCACAGGGTACCTGGATACATTCTTGCGCTCTTTACTCCTTTTGATTCTCAAAATAGTTCAATAATACCTCGTTACCAGAGTCTTTGGCTACTTGAGGAAATACCAAGTGAATCTCGATGGGTAGCTAGACTTCTTCCCCTAGAAAAGACAGCAGGATTTAGGAAGTGAAAAACTCTTGATTCTTGAATATGAATCTAACGTCGAAACATCTAATTAATCTACTTCTATAAAAATCGCTCAATCTCACAAGTTCTATCTCAACCGACCCCTGTATCCTTTCTCTGGCTTACTAATGCTAAATCTTCGTTCAATAATACCTCGTTACCAGAGTCTTTGGCTACTTGAGGAAATACCAAGTGAATCTCGATGGGTAGCTAGACTTCTTCCCCTAGAAAAGACAGCAGGATTTAGGAAGTGAAAAACTCTTGATTCTTGAATATGAATCTAACGTCGAAACATCTAATTAATCTACTTCTATAAAAATCGCTCAATCTCACAAGTTCTATCTCAACCGACCCCTGTATCCTTTCTCTGGCTTACTAATGCTAAATCTTCGAAGTTCTTCTAACTCTCTTGGACATATTTGGAACTCTCTGTACCTGATAAGATCCTGTTTTGGAACATGTCAAAAACATCCACATGAGAAAGGGAAATGAAACGGTTGTTGGGGTTGCGAACCTCTTTGCGGCCCCATATGTAGAATTTCCCACCCCGCTCTACCAGCATGTCATTAGTACGCAGCCAACCCTGCGCGAAGGAAGAGGCGTTGGCGATGGGATTGTTGTGGTACCCCTGGCTAACCATCGGTCCCTTCAACAGTGCCTCTCCAGGCGTACCAGGCGGGACATCCTGGCCGGTCTCGTCGACGAGTCTATAAAGTGGTAGTCAGCATTGATCATCTTGGGAGAGGAGGGGGTAACAGCATGTACCGCATGAGCATATTTGGCAGAAGTGGACTGAGACTTCCTGTAGTATCGGATTGATCTGGTGGCATGTGGGTTACGGCCCCTGTAGTTTCGCTCATTCCCCATGTTTGACTGATGAGTGTGTTGCCGCCGCCCAGCTTCGAACTGGCTGCTGCTTGTAGATCTGTGCCGAGTGAAGAGCCGCCACAGTATGCGATCTTCAAAGATTTGAACTGGCCTTTGACTAAGGGGTGGCGAGCAATCGCCATGTATATTGGAGGTACTGTGAAAAATGTCGTTATAGAAAGGTCGCTGTTGTGTTTGAGGAATTGCGCGAAGTCAAACTTTGGCATCCACTGCAAGGAGACACGGTCAGTGATTGCTGATCTCGAAATTGACATGTGGAAGGGTTCATCTTTTCAGGAAATAGCAATTTACATACGTAGACAAGACCAGCGTCATAGAATGGGTTGACGAAATATCCTTGAACACCTGATATGTGTGCCGCTGGCAGGTGGGCCAGAGTCCTATACTCAAACGAGGGAATGCCTCTTGTCTCTCTTTCCTCATATACTTTCCTGTTGATACAGGCGGGGATAAAGGCTTCTGCCACGATATTTTCATGAGATAACAAGATTCCTGGTCGCATGTCAGAAGAGATATATCATGGCCAAATGAGAATGGAATCCCCACCTTTCGGTGCGCCAGTCGTCCCAGAAGAATAGAGTAGACAGATCCGACTGTTCCTCAATTCATCCTGGGCCGTAATCAGCCGCCAGCAAAGCTCCTCATCAAATCTACACCGCACACTTCCATCGACGCTTTCCAGTTTCTTCTCCGGGAAAGATTGCAGCAACAACACCCGCGATGAGGGCATTCCACTCAAAGTCGCCGCCTCGATTGCCATATCTTTGGTCTCAGCACTGCAGACAAGCAGCTTCGCTGGGCCATCGTTAATCTGGCGTGCAAGCTCCGCTGGGGTAGTGCTTGGGCTGGCAGCCGAGAATAACCCCTCTGCAGCAATCACGCCATAGAAAAGAATTGGGAGAAGAGATTGGCCAGCAGATACTGTGACAACGACATCTTTTCCCGGCCCATCTAAGCCAATTCTAAAGTCTTCGCGGAGTGTGTAGGCTATCTGCTTGGTGAGCTTTCTTGCCGCGGCTTTGGTGATCGTGTTGATTGGGTTGGTGGCCTCAGCGTGTAGTGGAGTATCTTCTTTGGCTGCGCAATACGCCGAATCTGCGTTCCAATTAGTTATTCATCCCAATCACTTCTCCAGTTTGGTAGAATGCATACCAAATAGAAAAGAAAGAACATCAAGCGTGGGAACATCAACCGACTCATCCGAAGAGTAGAACATTTTGTTGGCAACGGTATTCGAGGCCAACGTACAATATACTAGAAGGAAAGAAATAAAATCTAATAAATAACAAGAGGGTCGACGAACCTATGGTTTGGGTAAGGATGAGAATGAGGTTGGGGCCCACTGAGCTCGCCCTCGGATGTTTAATGAGATTAAAAGTAATATCTCGCGCTTGAATCGCTAAAATGCGCTGAAGCAGGGGATCTCCAGGCTCTTCACAATCACTGTAAGTCAAGACTTCAGGGTCATCGTCGCTGCGGCTGGGCAGCTCTCTCTACACAGCGTGCCCTGTAAGGATCAGCCAACAGCCCTGTAGTCCGGTTCCGGGCAGTTTTTGAACGCAACCTCAGTACAGGGACTGAATCGCCAGGGGTGAGAGCGATCTGCAAAGGCCAACTGGCTCAATGAAAGTTTCCCACTTTTGAAGAACTCAGAACATGGGAGCTCTCGTCAACTCTCCAGGTATGCACTTTATGCATGTGTATGGTCCCGAAGACAGGTGGGAGAAAATCCGAAACTCCACCCTATATTGTCTCGCGCAGCTTACAATTAATTGTGAAGGCAGGGTTTTAGATAACCCACACTGGTCTGCAGAGGCAAGTACAACCAAGAACCGCAAAGGTAGAAATATAAACTCAAAAGAACAACAATGAGCCCTTTGATGGATAAGAAGACCTGATGCAATTAAAGAAGGTACCGGACGCAGCAAAGTCACGATACTCGGGATCGACTCTCAAATCTTGACCCCGCGTAAAACCACGATAGCAACGACTTCCCCGATTACAATCCAAGTGAACGCAATCAAGCTGAGAGAGCGTAATACACTCGATGTCTCAAACAAAAAGACTCCCACGAGGACGAGGATATTAGAATGTGTAGACGATATACGGTCACGAGGTTTTAACGACAGGAATGTTGCCTTTCTCTAGAAACTCTGAAAATAGACACAGAAGATAAAGTGATAACGACTCCGAGTTTGACTGAATGGAATAGAAAGTATAAGGATTTGTTGAGGAAATCCAATTTGGGAGAGATATATATACCCCACTTTACCCCGCACTTCTTGGCAATACTTGCCTCCCTCGAGGCGGGTGGAATTTATGACCGGGAAACGCGATTTTTGGGGGTTTGCGACTTTTCACAACACAACAATAAATTAATCAGCCCGGATGCTTCCAAAACTCATGAATATGTGGATTGAACTTCAAAGACTGCAAAATCCAAAATTCAAGCAATTTTATAAGAAGTTCGTTGAGGAATAATTGATTTTGTCGCAGAAAGCATCTCGCCTAAATTTGGCGAGTTTCCCGGTCATAAATTCCACCCGCCTCGCGAGCTGGGTGCAGTCCCTCCTTGCTTCTTTCCTTTTCATCCTCACCTACCCCGCAATCTCCACCAGCCCAAGGAGATTGAAAATGACAACGACCTCATCCCAGACAGCACTCCACTGCCTCCTCAGACTTTAGCTAGCGCCAAGAAAGCAAGGCTTAGAAGCAAATTAATGAATGCGAACCGATCTCAAGGGGAAGAGAATGAACGACGAGAACTGCTCGTGTATGTGACTAGGTAAGAGCTACACCTCGTTTCTGAGGAGGTTAGAAGATGCCAGGCTGAGTTCTATCTTTCGAGTGAGGAGGCGGGGCAGGGATTTGTATTCTTCCAACTATTCCAAGATGAACCCGCCTGCTCTGCCAACCCTCATCATAACGCAAAGTACCACTAAACTTCTCTATAAAAACCCAAGAGCAGCCCCTAAAAGCATCAAGTAAACAGGAGATATTAAAATGTCTTGCCCCGACTGTTTTCGCGGCGGTGTCACGACCTCTCATCCCGCAGGAACCACAACCACCATCCACGGTCTCCCTACCTACGTTGCCCAACCTCCTGCAGGAGTGACCCCTAAGGGATTGATTGTCATCATCACCGATGCCTTCGGATGGGAATTTCCCAACAATCGCGTGTTATCTGATCACTATGCCCAGAGAGGTGGGTTCTTAGTCTATTGTCCTGATTTCATGAATGGTACGTTACCCCGCTTCTGTAATATCCTCCTCTTCAACCTCAAATGTTGACAGCGTAAACAGGAAACAGCCTTGACCCAAAAGTCATCCCTCTTATGGACCAAGTCATGAATCCCGCACCCTCCTGGCTCTCCGCTTTCGGAAAACCATTTGCGATGGTGCAAGCATTAACATTCGCCATCCCGTGGAAAATGAAGTCTGACATCCCCAAAACCTCACCCGTCATCCTCAAATTCTTCCAAGACCTTAGAACCTCACCCCCTCCCTTCCCAACCCCCAATCTCAAAATCGGAGCAGCGGGTTTCTGCTGGGGAGGAAAACACACATTCATTCTCTCTCGCGACACCGAATCATCCCGCGTCATACGCCACGAATCCCAAACCGCTTCGAAAGGAGAAGCGATGCCATTGTTAGACTGTGCATTCACAGCTCATCCTTCATACCTAGAAGTTCCCAGCGATATCGAAGCTGTCAAAATCCCGCTTAGTGTCGCGGTCGGAGATGAGGATATGGCGATGAAAGGTCCGGCGATTAAGCAGATGAAGGGAATTCTTGATGCGAAGGAAGAGAAGGATAAGTTTGAGGTTGTGATTATGCCGGGTGCGAAGCATGGGTTTGCTGTTAGGACGCATCCTGAGGATGAGTTTGAGATGGAGTGTGCGGAGAAGGCGGAGAGGCAGGCAGTAAAGTGGTTTGGGAGGTGGTTTGCTTGACTTGAGGGAGGGGGCTCGCGATGATATGGAGTTTTTTTTTGGTTGCTCTGCGAAAAGAGTTAAAAAGAGTTTCTATCCCTTGCCTCGTTGTTAGCGATGGAATCCTGGTCGCCAATACTCAACGAGAGAGCTTGGACAGTAGGTTTTGGGAAGAGCATTGGAATAGAGATGTATGATGCGAGAGACCTATTTCCATCCGATGTAATCCCAGCCTCAGCTCCCTTTAGCGAGTGATCTTAGCGAGCATTAAGGGGGTGCATACGGCTGGCGGACTCCGGCTTCAAGGATTTGAAGCATTGCTCTGAAACTTATGTTCCTGCATAAATTCCCATCTTTTGGATCGCAAGTTCTTCAAAAGCTGGGTGTAAAACTCATGCGCATGTGTGACATGTTGCATTCTCGGACGTGGTTGGCTTGCTATTTATGGCTAGCGAGTGTCTGTGGCCAGGTCCAACCTCATGTTTCAAAACGAAACACTTGTACTTCTTGACCTTCTTGACCTTCTATCTCTTCTCAGGACATTTTCTCCCTCTACCGGTATCTTTCCAGGACGAGGCATGCCAAGTGAAAGCTCAAAGATCGAATTGAAGGTTCATCTAGCCCCATGTCGAAAGTCGAATATACACGCATCGATGGAGTTGACTCGGGCCTGGGGCTGATTCCCGTGTTCGAGGAGACGAAAATAGACGACAACACCCAAGAAGAAACGGAGAGACGCTTTAGTCTTTACAAAGACAATGAGGATGAGGAAGCGAACAAGAATTTCGACAACGTCGAGGAGGGCGAGGACGAGTCTCCTCAGTCACGAGTCTTCACTCCTCTCGACTCCCAGCAGATGGAATTTGGACACGGAAATAACGACTCTTCAGCCATCCATCGACGAATAGTCACCCTTATCCCCGAAACACTGCTTCCTTCCAGGAAAAATTGTATCTCGGTCCTCGCCGTCATCTCAATCTTAGTCCTTGGCGCCCTCCTCTTCTTCATCCTCTTCCCTAACCAACACTCCCCATCAACTTCCCAAGCAAAACTTCAACTCCCAGGATCCTGTGAACCAACCTCCAATTGGAAAGACTGGTCCTCCATCACCAATGCCTTCGCATTCGGGGACTCCTGGACCACAACCGTATGTCAACCAGAATAAATCCCAAACCACTTTCCTATTCTGAAATACCTCAAAATATTTCTCTCTCGAATTCTCCCGAAACATCATTCAATGGGCTATCACTGACTCCCCCATCATCTAGGCGTTTGATTACATGTCCACGCAACCCTCTCCCTCGGAACCCATGGGCAATCCTCCATTCCCGGGAGAAACCTCCTCAAACGCAACAAACTGGATCGGTTACCTAACGACAACCTACAACGCCTCTCTCCTGCTAACCCACAACCTAGCCGTCGCTGGCACAACCCTTGATAACCACATCACAGACTCATATCCCGTGCCTGTAACAGAGCAAATTTATAATCGCTTCATACCCAAATACGGGGAGGGCTACTGTAAGTTTTCGGGAGAACCCCCTTTCTTTTGCAATAGGCACAATCTTACGATGCTCTCTCCAAATAATCTCTCGGTCCGAAGACAACCATTACCTCACACTTTCTGACTTTCTCGTGATCCAGGGACACCGTGGAAGCCCTCCTCTACTCTTTTCATCATGTTTATCGGCATTAATGACGTAATGATCATGAATCCCGTTACTGGAGATGAGTTGATTTCAGTCGATCAACGGCTCTTCAAAACGCACATCAAACTACTGACCTCTCTCTGGGGAGTCGGGGCTAGAAACTTCCTGCTCCTAAACATCCCTCCGTTGGAGAGGGTATGGCAACCTGCGTCCGTTCCACAGTCGGAGAAAGATAAATATGGAAGCGACGCTAGGATGTATAATAGGAGGATTGAGAAGGTGGCCGGGGCGTTGAAGACGAAGTTTGAGGATGTGAATGTTTGGGTTTTCGATGTTCACACGCTCATCAACCAAGCTTTGGATGATCCTCATCAATTCGAACAGATGAAACGGATTAAGAACACAACGGAATTTTGTGAGAAGTATAAAGTGTAAGTGTTTCTTTCTACTGTTTTTGGGGGTGGAAAGGGAAGAGGATGAAAGCTGACAGGGAACATAGGGGAACGCCGATGACGGATTATTTTGATCCCGAGTGTGGGATTCCGGTGAATGAGTATTTCTGGTTGGATGCTTTGCATCCTACGTATCCGATACATGATGTTACTGCTGAGCACGTGGTGAAGATGTTGGAGAAGGGGCCGAATGTTTGTTGAAGGGAGAGAAAACGATCATTCTGGACGAGAAAGACGAGAACGGAGTTTTGGTTGAGGACAAAGGATGAAATGCATCAGAGAATCCAGAATGAGGTCCAATCCGCTATGGGCAGAAGCAGTTACCTGAAAGCTTTGGGACACGGGAGACTCTCGGTTGAGGCTTACCATCCCTCACCCGATTCGCCTTGATATGCGAGAAGCGGTACGACGCGAGATGCAGGAGACATGCAAGAAAGACTCTTTCGGGCCTAGTACCCGCCAGCTCTGTGTAACCTCTGGCAGCGAGACTCGCAACAAAACTCCTTTCGGCCTTGTGCATGCCGGCTAACTGGATTGTGGAAGAACATGTTCGAGCTGCGATGTGCAACAAAGAGTGTCGACCAATGAGATGGAGAGGGCTCGTCGGAGAAGTGGAGGCCACGGAAATATTGAGTGGTTCGAGAGAGGAGCCCGACGGGAGCTTGCTTCTTCTTTGCAGGAGTGCGATTTGCAACAAGAAACTTGAGACGGAACAGAGGTCAGGTGCAATCTGACAGCTGACAGCAACCGAGGCTGTCAGAGGCTCAGCGAAGGAAGCGAAGTGACACTGAAGGAGAGACTAGATTGTGTAGAGATGCAACACTTGGCACGAGAAATGCAAGTGGAAAAAAAAAAAGAGTAGACGCCACTAAGTTGCAAGAAAGATGGAGCTATGGTCGTTGGACGCGTCACAAGCTTGCAAGAGTAAGGCTGGGGAACAAAACGTTTGAAGGAGTTGACTTTCATATATATTCTAGCATAAAGCCCCTCCATGGTGGCAGCTTTCAGCGCAGTGATAGACCCTCCACATTGTGCACTTGCAAGTCTAGCAAGTGGTGTGTAGATGGAACATACCCAAGCATGCTTCTTCCTCACTTGACGTCCAGGTGCCAGCACCTGCTGATATCCAGCTGCAAGTCTATATGCTTATATTCCGACACCGTGTGTGTATCCTAGACCCGATATGTATTTGACGTCTCGGCCATGCTCGTGTTCTTTTTGGATAGCACATGAAGTTCGTGAGGTGTAGTCGACGAGGAAGTCAGTGTATCCTCGCACATTCCCAGACGCAAGGCTGGAGTTTGCAATAGCTTGAACGAGCGGGCTCGTGTTGCGGTGGAGCCAGTTGGAGGACGTTCGTTCCACAGACGTCGAGCTTTGTAATGCCGATTGTAAGGATGGAGAGGAATAATGTGTCGAGCTCAGTGCCTCCCATTTCGTGATCGGGCAAAGGCAGTGCCCATCCTCGATTTCGATGGAAGTCGACGTCAAGTAGTAGACTTAGAGCCCGACCTTAACCATCGCATCTCCCAATTTATATAGGAAGTAGTCCCAGAGCTCGTATGTCTCGTACCAGATGGCGTGAAATAGTCCGCACATTGTGGGTTGTGTCTGGTGGCGTTTCGATGATTGCTTCGGTGGTCGTTTGGTGGTAGGAGTTGGTTGAAATGGTAGAATGGTATATCTGTGCTTCGTTTGTTGATGAAGTAGAACTTACCTACCTACCAAGAGGTAGCTCCTATTTATCTCTCCGACTCCTTCCCCAGACGCCGTGGGGTGACGGGGCTGAGACAGCGCCTTCCTTACCTAAGACTTTGGCGCGTGAAAATCGCACAGTCATATGGTCAGACAGTCGGCTGCGGAGAGCATCGGCTGCAAGGACAGGGGCTATTTGACGCCACAAGATCAAGGCTGTGCTGACTTGATGATGGACTCCTGACCAGTCGAATGCGAGTGGAATGTTTGTTGCCTGATTGTGAAGGTTTTTGAAGGTGAGGCGGATTTTTCGGCTGAACGCTGACCTTTGGCGATCGCTGAAAATGAGGGGTGAGCGAAATGGGCTTAGCGCATATATCACATGACTCTCACCAAAATCTCACCCTGCTCATCTCGTGCTCAAAATAAAGGGATCTTTAAAGCAAGTGCTCTTCTCTGCTTAAATGTCCTATTAGTCTCTGTCAACGATGCTTTATCGGACTTGAGTTTACAGAGCACATATTTTGCTTCTTGTTCCTGCGCCCTCACATGCTGGCGCCGGCCCGTCGAGACTTTTCGAGAATTGTTCTTCTTGCCACAGGTCCATGTCTTTCCTTCAACACAATTGGACTCAGAACACGGAGCTATCCCAGAATGGCAGTCATAAGGACCTGCTGCTTCATATCTCTAGTTATCTTATCGCTGGTTTCTTATCCGTGATTTCTCAATGAACCTCTTCGCATCGGCACCTACCCCACTCTTTGAACATCCTGGAACATCGTCGTTACTCCCCGATCGTCTCTTTAACATTCCGTAGAAATTGCATGCAATGAATGCACCGGGCGAAAACATCACCGTTGAGGGCAGATTCCATGCTTCAATTGATGCGAATCGAAGGATCAATGCTTTGGCGTGTCTGCGGAAGATGGTTCTAGCTTCCAGAATCCAGACCCTTGAAGACTCTCTATCAACGACCATCCACAGTACATATGCATCTCGCAGCCTTATCCAGCCTTCCCATATCCCCATTTTATTGCCCTTACGGTCTCTGCCGCATTGCTCCCCGTCTCCTTTCCTTGTCAACCCCCTGAATGCCGCGGATCTTCTATGATGTTGCGGGCTTCACCACCATCCTCCTTATCAGTATCCGGCAGTATCTTCCCTGTGAAAGTTCATCGGAAATGTCTCCCGGTACATTGATCGCGCAATTGCAGAGGAGCAAAATGCACCTTCGATAAGAGATACAAGTACTTCACGTTGCTCAAGCTTTCGCCCCTCGCACTTGGCTTCTTGTCCTTCCGTCGAAAGCTTCACTTTGCTCCGTTTCTCTTGAATCATGGATTTTACAGATGAAAACGATCCCAAGGCATGGCCTCCTGGCACCGTCCGACTCTAAGACATCCTTCGAGCTAAAGGGCAAGACATCATCCTCCAACCCCAGCCTTCAGACGACTGCAACGATCCCCTCAATTGGTCGAAGCGAAGAAAATACTGGAACTTCGCTTTGGTCTCCTTCTACGCCTTGATGGTATTCGCATTCATCGATGCCGTAACGCCAACATGGGGGCCTATGAATGTCCAGCTCGGATTCAGTTATGCGATCCTGAATGA